>ML255317.1:86266-137934 GCA_005239495.1 Nicotiana undulata
GTTGATCACGTCCTCTTTCCAATTAATTTGGCAGAAGAGTGGCATTGGATATTGGGGTGTGTATCATTCCATAAGAGATGTTTTTATGTATATGACTCGCTACGTAGTCGAAAGCACAAAAAAACTATTCAAAAGGTGGCAGAGGCATATGTTGTGTTGATCCCCCTATTTCTAGTTAGCATTGAATTTTATAACCAAAGGAGTGACATTGTAGTGCAAAATGGTATGCACTTGGGAAAGGACTTGACTGATCCTTTTGAGATTGAACTGATTACAGATCTGCTAATACAACAAAATTCGTAAGAATAGTTACTTTTTTTTACTTTGTTTTCCTCATTCATATTAATATTTTTCACTACTAATCAATTTTTATATTCTATTCATTTGTTTTATTTCAGAGATTGTGGAGTATATGTTGCATGCTTTGCTGAGTACATTATTGAAGGTCTTACAATCCCTGTTGACAATTTTGATGTGGATGGTCTTCGAGCTAGGTTTGGTATACTGTTGTGGCACTATGGGAGGAACAAGCAATTGAATGGCGAATCAAGTGAATCTGAGGCTCCAGTAGCAAGAAGAAATACTCGTGGAAAGAAGCGCAAGAAGTAGTATAGGTCTCTTTTTGTTTTTAGTTAATTGAAGCATGAAAACTTTACAGATGTGATTATTAGATTGTGAAAATGCTAATGTTTTAAAGTGTGTTCCAAGAATACAATTGTAATAGTACAATATGTTGCTATAACTGTATTGTGGTCTATGTCAATGGAACTTGATTCCTGATCTCCCTTTCGAGGTGATGAATGTTTATCAGAGCTAGTATTGTTCGCGTTAGAATCCACTTCAACGCATTGAACTTCCTTGCAGTTATCTTCCAAATTTGGAACAGCTCTTTGAGCAATGTTTTCCCATCCTTTACAGCTAGCTTCTTGGCTCTTTAGAAGAGGGCATGAAGAATGTATAACCCACTTTATTGAGTAATTCTGGCTCATGGATGATTAATTGCCTCTAGGACTAATACCATTTGTTTCTTTTACCAATTCTCATCATGGTATTGTGGCCTTCAAATGTATGAATGACTATTTACGATATGAAAACATAAAGAACTCGGGATCTTGAGAAAATGAAGCACTCAAACTGGATTTTTTCCTCTTCTCTTGGAAATATGCATAAAATCAAGTCACTTTAGCAACTGAGGGAGAACCAAACTTGGAGAACATTAAAAAGTAAATGTTACAGGCTCAAGACATGTAAAATCATACTGGCAACTGGCATTGTGCATTGATAAAAACGCACACACATAAACTAGTAAAATTCTATACTCGCATAGTACACTGAAGCATACTTATATACTATATAGGTATCATGTCTTATTGATAAAAACACACACACACATAAACCAGTAAAATTCTATACTCGCATAGTATACTGATTTAGCATACTTATATACTATATAGGTATCATGTCTTATTGATAAACACACACACACACACACACACATAATCCAACAAAATTCTATACTCGCATAGTATACTGATTTAGCATACTTATATACTATATAGGTATCATATCTTATTGATAAAAACACACACACACACACATAAACCAGTAAAATTCTATACTCGCATAGTATACTGATTTAGCATACTTATATACTATATCGGTATCATATCTTATTGATAAAAACACACACACACACACATAAACCAGTAAAATTCTATACTCGCATAGTATACTGATTTAGCATACTTATATACTATATCGGTATCATATCTTATTGATAAAAACACACACACACACACATAAACCAGTAAAATTCTATACTCGCATAGTATACTGATTTAGCATACTTATATACTATATCGGTATCATATCTTATTGATAAAAACACACACACACACACATAAACCAGTAAAATTCTATACTCGCATAGTATACTGATTTAGCATACTTAATAGGAAGCTCATGAACTTACTGAAACTTGAATTGCACGCTTGTAGTAAGCTACAGATCCTGAAAATAGATTGTGAATTCATTCACATTAGATTTTCATTTGAATCTGAATATATCGAGATTGCTTGAGGTACTTAAGCCATTTGAATATGAATTTGGAATACAATTTGGACTGGCAATTTGGAATACAGTTTGAAAACACAAGTAGCCATATAATTATTTTTTCAAAAAGTAATCTCGAAAAGAATCACCATACCAAATATATATCTAGTGCAATACATGCATTTTATTTCTTTGAAATTCAAATGAAAAGATTGTACAATATATGAGTTCTATAAAAATATTGCATTATATCAATTTCTCTTTGGAATATTTCGGCACGTTCTCCGGTTATGTCCTTTACTCCCGCATAGTGCACATGTAACTATATTTCCTTCCCAACCTCCTATGCCTCTCTTCTTTTTAGGTCTTCCTGGTTTGATTTTTCCTTTTGGTGCCAGTACCACATGCGAAGACACATGTTCTGGAATTTTCCACGTTGTTTCACCAGGCAAAGGGTTTACTGGTATCTCATATGTTTTCAGCAAGTAATATTTATTGTAGTAATCCGAGCAATACTTGTATGAATCCATATGAAATTTTTGTATAACTGCCATTGCATGTGGACATGGAATATCGTCTAGCTGAAACCTTCCACAAGTGCAATTTTTTTCGTGTAGGCGCACCACATTTCTTGTTTGGCCATCAATCACTAAATGTAAGAATTGAGTTGATGGCAACACCTAATATAATTTTAATTAAGAAAAGCCATTAGTTGTATGAAGTAATAGTATTTTTTAAATAACAATATGTAATTGTTTAGTGAAATCTCTACGGTGCAGAAGTAAAACTACAGTACATGCAGTGTTTTAATGATTCTGAAAATGCATACCATCATCGTCTGTGATAAGATGGTATTATCTGCCAATATTTTTTCATACTGTACACCGATCTTCATAAATGATTCCATAGCATCCTTTCGATTGGTGTAATTCTATTTCTGAATCAATGTTGTCATAAAGTCAAGAAAATTCACAACTGGGAGGTCTCTTGCGTGCTTGTTTGCTGCATTTAGTGATTCTGCAATATTCGATGTCATGGTCATGGTTCAATTTGCCTTGGAATGCGCCGGGGACCATTTATCATATCCAATATCCATCAGGTATGTTTTCACTCTACTATCAATAGCTTCTAACTCTGCCATATGCCTGTTGAATTCTTCAACAGTGTATGCTCTTGCTAATGCAAAGTATACTTCTTTAATTTGTTTTTGGCTCTTCCTGAAGTTCGTTTTTATGTTGTTCCACAAATGGAACATACATGCACAATGAGGGACTTCTGGATAGACAATTGAAGTTGCTTTCCATATACCATCATGTCTATCTGATACAATGCACATTCCCTCTCTTTGTCCATAGGTTTCTCTAAACTGCACAAAGAACCACTCCCACGATGCATCGTTTTCCGAATCAACAATTGCATATGCGAGGGGTAGAATTTGTCCTGTAAAACCAAAGGAAAAAATATTACTTACAACACACAATGTTAATTTATCATATCATATAATAGTATAGTCATAGGTAGGTGCAGGTAAATAGCAAAATAATTATATACTTTGTTGGCATACTTGTATACCATACTGGTATCATATGATATCTGATTTTTTTTTGTTGATTTAACTGAATGTACCTGATTTGTATTTTTAAATAAGTAAACTACATCAATTATTCAATACTGATTCTAGACAACTTTTTTTCTTACCCTCTGCGTCTTGTGTGGAAGCCGTGAGTATGGTCCCTCTATATGTTGACTTTAAAAAACTTCCATCAACTACAACTGTTGGCCTACAATACATCCATCCTCTAATTGATGCATATATAGCTATGAATGCATACAAAAAGCTCCCATCTCCTTCAGTGTGTAGTCGTGTCACTGATCCTGGGTTAGCGTACTCTAACATATAAAGATATGTTGGTATTTTCTTGTATGACTCTTTCGGTGTTCCTCTCAATAACTGCATTATTTTTTCTTTTGATCTCCACGCTTGCATGTAGCTTAAGTCCATACCATATGCTTTTTGGATGTCTCTCTGGATATCTGTTGGTGTATATATGGTTTTCGGGTCAACAAGTTTATCTTGTACCACANACTTTGAAAAAATTTGATGCTCGCAGACTTGATGCTTTAAGTCTCCAAGTGCATCTTTCATCCACGCATTCAAGAGTATACTTGTTTATAATACAAATACAATTATGTATCATATTTTATTGATAAAAACCACATACTCAAATCCATACATTTCTATACTCACATAGTATACTTGTATAGCATACCTATATATTATATCAGTATCATATTTTGCTGATAAAAAACATAGACAAACCAGGACAATTCTATACCCATATAGTATACTGATTTGGCATACATATATACTATATCAGTATCATATTTTACTGACAAAAATAAACACAGACAAACCAGTACAATTCTATACCCATATAGTATACTGATTTAGCATACATATATACTATATCCGTATCATCTTTTACTGACAAAAACAAACACAGACAAACCAGTACAATTCTATACCCATATAGTATACTGATTTAGCATACTTATATACTATCTAGGTATCATGTCTTACTGATAAAACACACACACACAAACCAGTAAAATTCTATACTCATATAGTATATTGATTTATCATGCATAAATACTATATAGGTATCGTGTCTTATTGATAAAACACACACACACACAAATTCAGTAAAATTCTATACTCGCATAGTATACTGATTTAGCATACATATATACTATATCCGTATCATCTTTTACTGACAAAAACAAACACAGACAAACCAGTACAATTCTATACCCATATAGTATACTGATTTAGCATACTTATATACTATCTAGGTATCATGTCTTACTGATAAAACACACACACACAAACCAGTAAAATTCTATACTCATATAGTATATTGATTTATCATGCATAAATACTATATAGGTATCGTGTCTTATTGATAAAACACACACACACACAAATTCAGTAAAATTCTATACTCGCATAGTATACTGATTTAGCATACTTATATACTATATATGTATCACATAAATTTTTACTTGAAGAAATGCAGACGAACCTTTTTGGGCATGACTTATTAACTCGATATTGACATTTTTCTCTAACGACATACTGTTTCATAACGAGAGCCATCAGGTTCTTGTCTTTGTAAATTTGTCCTTTTTCAACTTTTTGATGAAATTGATCAGTTATGATGTTTGCATCATCAATTTCTATACTGGTGTCATCTCCTTCATGCACATCAAAAGAACTAATCACATCATTGCTTTCAAGTTGTACAATTTCTGATGAAATTGTAGCAATATCGAAACTCGAGGTGCTTGCAGCTATAATATTTTTAATAAACGACACACACAGTGGGAGTGTTATCATTCATGCACTTGATTTTTTCAATTTCATGTAAACACTAACACTCATATCACTGCATATTATAATTGGTGGATATCCTTGAGCAATAGCATACTGAATAACTATTGTGTTGCTGTCCTTTTGCAGTTGCTTTGCAATTTCTCTGAGAAATTGTTCAAATTTCCAACAGGTCTTCATTAAAATTGCATCAACATGAAAATTCATGAAATTATGGTTATCATCCCATTCTCCACTATGCTGCAGCAGAATTGGTATATTATCCATGATTCCGAAGTTATATGTCCGAAATTGAATATCGACAATCCAAATTTCAACAGTGTTTGATGTCAAATACTGAAGTTCAACAGAAAATTTTTCGAAATCAAATCAATTGGTATGATTCAATCCTCCAGTTTTCCAGATCTCAAACTGAGAACAAAATTTTCAGCTAAAAATTAAGAAGTTTGAGCGCTAAACTTCCGCGAAATCAAAATCGGAAAAATTTAAGGAGAAAAACTTGAATTTTGAAGAGAATCGGCATCTTCTCTCTGTTTTTTCACACTCCCGATCTTCAAATTAGAGTGGCGATCTCCGATCTTCAAATCTTCAACAGATGCCGGTGGAAATTTCAATATTTGTGCGTTAATTTTCTGAAATTTTGAGCAGTTTTTGCGTTTTTATGGGTAGGGCATTAACAGCTTGAGACAGTTATTTTGAGATATGCGTTTGTTTATTAAATGGGTAGGGAATTGTAATTATTTAATGGGTAGAATTCTTTTATGGGTAAAGGAGGGTAAATATTTTAATTTTTATAGGTACTCCTGTCTTTTCCCCTCATTTTAACGAGATAATCAAGCTTCAAACTACGGTAAGTTGAAGTCGATTATATTTAATTTACTAGTATCGTATTGCTCTATTTAAGGTTATCTTAATCTAAGATCATATAAAATAAATATTAATAAAAGTTTTTTTTATATTTTTATTAATATATAAATCTCTAATACAATTAAAAGACCTAAAAAATATTGACCTAAATTGACATTTTAATGTGACAATAAATTTAATCCTAATTAATTGGTATACCTGCTGAGATACTTTTAATTTATTGTACCATATTTTTTTGGAGGTCTACCTATTTTCCAAGATATTGTAACCTTACATGCTCTTATCTTATTTAGATATTTAATACTCTTTTCGTTTCACTTCATGTGACATAATTCACAAGGGTTAAACTACTTACTTTTTGGTGTAAATTTAAATTTAGGATCTTTGAGTTTCTTGAAAAAAAATTACTATATATTTAGAAACTTCATAAAATGTATTACTCCATATAAGTTAACAATTCAAAATAGTTAAATATCTAAAACAAATTATGGTCAACAGAAAACAACTTTGATTCTCAAAATACAAATTATGTCACATGAAGTGGAGCAAGAGAGTATTTAATTTTCAAATCTAAAAATATTTAATTTTGTAATTACTAATTAGATAATCACGTTGATATTACTCCGTGATACTAATTATGGGGTGGCAAACGAGCGGGTCGAAAATGGGTAATACAAAAACGAATAAACTATTTGACTCGACTCATATTTAATATGGATAAAAAATGAATTAACCGGCGGATAATATGGATATCCATAGTTTCTTGAATATGACCACTTTTAGGAGAATTTTTTGCCTCCCAAGCTTGAGAAACCCCCAGTTTGAGGCTTTACAAGCATAAAAGTTAAACTCATCAGTTATCCATTGGTTATTCATTTTATAAGTGAACAATATAGTTTTTATTTATATTTATCTCATTTTTTAAAGTTCATTATTCAATCCATTTTTAATGGATAATATAAGTGAAAAATTATGTTTTTAACTATTTTGCCACCGTTACTCGTTACTAACAAACAAGCAGATTATGCTCCGTAGTGATTAGATCATATAATTACTACACAATGATGTAAAACACATAGATGAAAGCCTGTTACAAGTACAAATGTACAATTTAACCCATCCTCGAGCCCTTCACATTCCAATTGCGGGCACTGCCGATCAAGAGGCACAGAGGACAGAGGTTGGATTCATCAAATGGGCAACTCATTCACTGCCGCCTGACAATTGCAGGGAAACCTCACCGTCCCACGTTTTCGTATTCGTATTTCTATTCTAATGAACTAAACTCGAATTGGAGGGGGAACATTCATTAGTGAAAAAAAAATAAACTCAATTAAAAGAGTTAAAAAGGAAAAAAAGAACTACAATACCCTCTTCGTGACAGTATGTATGACATTTTCTTTCACTGAATACATATATAGCTTTTAATTAAACTCGTCAAACTTTTCATTTGAACACCTTAACTCAAATCAAAGTGTGCCTATTAGATACCTCACATGCAATGTTGCACAAAAACAAATTGTGTGACTTTAAATGCTCCGACAAGGCAAAAGAAACGAATCAAGAGGTGACTCACAAAATGTACGGGGTAAAATTGGTTTATAACGGATGGTCGAACGGTAATATGACAAATGGAATCGAAGATAGGCAAATGACAAGTCAGGAAATGACCTATACCGGATACAATGAATGTAATTGATACCGAGTGAAGCCCAAAGGGAGCGTAGTCAACGGGAGAAGGTCAAGGGTTTGCCATCAATAATATTCAATGAAGGAATATTCACTAACATTAAATGAGCGGCCGTTGCAGAGAATATTTGCATTCATGGTCTGTCATTACGTCTCCATCAATGACTCTTTTATTATCATTTAAGAAGAGTTTGATCCTAGGATCATGTTTTCCTATGTAAAGCTATAAATAGCAGGCTCAATAGTCATTGTAAGCACATGAAATATTGTACACAAAAAGGCTATACTTTACTATTTTGCTCTAAAATTAAAAGCTTTATTTCACTTTGTCGTTATTTCCATTTGTGCTTCCAGAGACGCTGGGTTCGGAGCGAGGCTTGTCATCTTCCTCAATTTCAATCGTTAATCTCAATTTTAATCTTATCTCTTTATTATTTTTGGATCAGATCAATTCGCTTGTATATGAACCACGTAACAAATTCAACTGTACTATTTTACGAGTAAACAGTTAGGCGCCCACCGTGGGGTTTAGACAATTGCGTAATTTCTTTGATCCTTACGTTTATTACTAACTTCTTTTGATTCTTTCCTTAGTGAAAAAAGATATGGAAACACACAATATTGAGCGGCAGGAAGAATTGTCCCAACAAGATGTTTCAATTAGTGAGACTCGCAACGAAGGGGATGAGACGACCCCGGTTCGAGATGGCTAGTATCCTCGGCATGCGCGGGAACTGACTTTCGACGATGCGGAGGAGGAACATATCGTGGAAACAGTTAAAATCATAAGAGAACAATAGAAATCAATCATGAAACACCTCTCAAGGCAGGATAAGGTGATGACAGAGTTAAAACAAACATTGTCAGGCTCCTCAAATAACGCGAATGGAAGGGGCCCGCTTCCACTAGTGTTCTTGCAAACCAAACGGCTCATAGGGTTGATAACACACCCCAAGGGGTTAAGTCAATTTCGAAGCCGGAGGGACCGGTAGCGGATCTGGAATAACAACGGGAATGATCCCTTCAAAACCTAAAACCAAGCTCATGAGGTTTATGAGAGAAATGAACGAACAAATGGATCAAAATGCGAAGGTGTTTCAAGCTCGAATGGATCAAATTTCGGGGGCACCACTAGTACTAAAAGGCCCAGATTCGAAAAAATATATGTATTATTGTTTAAACCGAGCGTAACACCTGAGTTAATTCCAAATAGGTACAAGATGCTGGACATACCAAAATACGATGAGACTTCGAATTCGCGGGAGCACATCGCAACCTACACCACGGCTGTGAAACCCTCACAAATGGGGCCCTGGCATGGTATTCTCTCTTACCCGAGCATTCAATTGACTCTTTTGAGATGCTTGAAGACTCATTCATTAAGGCTCATGCGGGAGCAAGGAGGTTTAAGCTAGAAAGACGAACATAATCAGGATTGCGCAAGGAAAATCCGAACTACTGAGGGAATTTGTGATCCAGTTCAAGAAAGAAAGGATGTTGCTACAAGCGATTCCAAATGAGTGGGCAGCAGAGGAATTCACAAAGGGTCTAAATACACTAAGTTCTGATGCCTTCCGAAAGCTGAAGGAAAGACTGCTCGAGTTTCAGGTAACCACATGGGAAGATGTCCATAACTTTTATGAGTCTAAAATAAGGATAAAAGACGATTAGCTCGGGTTCCTGGTATCAACCAAGGGACAGGATCGAGACAAGAACCCAGAAAAGTTTAAAAGCGACTTTGATGTGGATCGGCGGTCCTCTAGAGGTCGTTTTATGCCATATGAAAGAACCAAAGGTCGTAGCAGCAAAGGGTTTCAATCATCAGATAAGTTTGCTGCTAAAAGAAGAACCGATCATGGCCGGAGCAGCAGGTCGTAATAGGAGAAGCAGGTGCCAAGGGCTCGAGATTCAACATACCCAGGTTGTTAGATTATAACTTTAACATCAGTTTGGCAGAGTTGGTATCGACAATATCAAATATCAAAGAACCACGATTCCTGAAGCCAATCTGATCAGATCCTAGCTAGAGGGATCCCAGTTATTGGTGTGAATACCATGTGAATCACGACCATAGAACAGGGGACTACAGACATCTTCGCGAAGAGGTGGTGACATTTTTTAAGAATAATATTAGGAAATTTTTAAGTGATCAAGCCATGAACAACTATAGCCGAAGCCTAGACAATGCAGAGCTTTCGAAGGTGGCATAAGGCCCCCCACGGTTGACTATCAACATGATTTTCGGAGGAAAACAAGTCAAGGGTGTAACTTTTCAACCACAAAGAAAATGAAGATATCGGTGTCTCACAACAAGAGGCATCGGGAAGTCATAGAAGATAATATCACTTTCTAGAGGAAGTTGCTGACGGACTTCTTCTACCATACAACGGCGATTTAGTAATTTCTCTCAATATTTTAGACTTCAAAATTAAACATTTTTTGGTTGACCCAAGAAGCTCAGCCAACATAATCCAATGGAGGGTGCTCGAACGAGCAATTAACTAGAAACATCATTCCGACGACAAAACTCTTAGTTGGCTCCAACTTGACAAGCGTGACCACCCGAGGAGAGATTTTAATGCCCACACACGCCGAAGGAGTAACCAAAACCATTATTTGAAGTGGTAGATGGAGATATGGGCTATAATGTAATCCTCGTAAGGTAGTGGATACACGAGATGAAGGTTGTACCCTCAACGTATCACCAGTTATTGAAATTTCCAACACTGGAAGGATTCAAGCAAATAAGAGAAGATCAACTGGCGACAAAGGAGATAAACTCAATGATTATTTCCACAGTAAAGGGAAAGAGTAAAAGAAATAGCAATTACAAGAACCAGTGCCTTCTCCTTTCCGAATGAAGATGATAAGAGCAAAGAGTCATCAGGATCCTATCCGATTCTGAGATACTTTTAGGTACCGAAGGAGACAGATGCCACCAAGTCGACCGCGGAGGAACTGGAGCAAGTGGCCTTATTCGAAGAGTTTTTGGAGAGGAAGTTTCATCTAGGGATAGAGTTAAATCCCGAGCTCAAGTTAGAATTTATATGTTTTCTTGAAGCTAACGATGATTGCTTTGTGTGGTCGCATTGAGATATAACAAGAATCCCATTAGAGGTAGTGGTACACAGCCTAAATCTGGATCCAAATTTCCCACCGGTAAGGCAGAAGAAATGCTCGATACTCGAGGTTAGGAAAGAGTTTGTTAAAGAAGAGATAACCAGACTACTCAATATCGGTTCGATCTGGGAGGTAAAGTATCCGGAATGGTTAGCTAACGTAGTTGTAGGACCCAAAAATAATAACAAATTAAGGATGTGCATAGACTATGAAGATCTAAATAAGGCGTGCCCTAAAGACTCGTTTCCACTGCCAAACATTAATCAAATGATTGTTGCGACGACCAAACATGAGCTAATGAGCTTCCTTGATGCTTAATCCGGGTACAATCAAATCAAGATGAACCCGGAGGATCAGGAAAAAACTTCTTGCATAACGAGCTTTAGTACATATTGCTATTATGTGATGCCATTTGGGCTTAAGAGCGCCAGAGCCACTTATCAAAGGCTCGTTAACAAAATTTTTGAGAATAAAATAGGCAAAACAGTGGAAGAATATATATATGACATGTCAGTCAAGTCTTTGAATGCAGGAGATCACTTGAAACATCTTCAAGAAAATTTCGACATTCTAAGGAAGTACAATATGAAACTCAACCCCAAAAAGTGTGCCTTGGGGGTCGACTCTGAAAAATTCTTGGGGTTCCTCGTCTAACAAAATGGGATCGAAGTTAACCTTGAAAAAATTAAAGCCATCCAAGGCATCCCGAACCAACTAACAAGCGTTAAAGAAGTACAGAGATTAACCGGGTGGTTGGCGGCTTTATGCAGGTTCATCTCAAGATTATCAGAAAAGTGCCATCACTTATTCTCACTTCTAAGAAAGAAGAAATTTTTTGAGTGGACTCCAGAATGCCAACAAGCACTGAAAGATCTAAAAGGATACATGTCCAGCCCCTTGATACTGTCAAAACTAGGGGAAGGCGAGCAATTGCTAATATACTTAGCGGTATCGACAGTAGAGGTAAGTGTCGTATTGGTTCGAGAGGAGGAAGGTATGTACTTTTATGTTTATTATGTTAGTAAAATTCTGTAGGGAGTGGAGACTCGCTATTCGTACCTCAAAAAGCTGGCCTTATCTCTCGTAGTCGCCTCTCGAAAGATTAGGCCTTATTTTTTGTGCCATCTGATAGCCGTTGTGACGATTTTTCCACTAAGGAATGTACTTCACAATCCTGAATTGTCAGGTCGTTTAGCTAATTGGGCAGTCAAAATTAGTGAATTTGACATTGATTACAAACCCATGACTGTGATCAGTCACAAGTTTTGGCCAACTTTGTGGCCTATTTTTGTCCCTGGTTAATGCCCTTGGCTGCCAAGGAAGCAGTGTTGGTGTCTGAGATGGCATCAGGTATCAGGACCTTGTTTATGGATGGAGCATCCAATGTAAATAGGTCCGGACAGGGGATAGTTCTTATCACACCCTCGGGGGAAACCCTAAGGAAGGCCATTAAAACTGTTCTGCTAACTAATAATAAAGCCGCGTATGGGATTTGGTTGCAGGATTGGAAGTAGCCCGGGGATTAGGCTCCAAGGTCATCGAAGTAAGATGTGATACCCAGCTGGTACTACACAAAGTACACGGGATTTTTGACACAAAGGAAGAGCGCATACAACAGTATTTGGACAAGGTTCAAGTATTGCTTGCACGATTCAGGGAATGGTCGATCATACATATTCTAAGGTGAGATACATTGGCTAATTTGGGGTCATCCACAAGGTGAAATGATCTGACTCCAGTACTGTCGTTCAACTTCTGCATTCAGTATTAGATGTGGATGATTAGTGCGAGGTCAATTCAACAAACATAGTATTGTACTGGAGGAATGAGTTCGTTGATTATCTTCAGCATGATAAATTACCTGAAGATCTGAAGGCGTCCCGGGCACTACGGACCAAGGGAGTTCGCTACTGCCTCGTGGATGGGTAGTTATACAGAATATCATACCGAGGAACATTGGCCCGGTGTCTGGGAACCTCGGAGGTAGATTACGTGATGAGGGAGGTCCACAAAGGAGTTTTTGGAAATCACTCTGGTGCAGATTCGTTGGTTCTAAAGTTGATCAGGGCAGGTTATTACTGGCCGCAGATGGATCAACACGCAAAGGCATTCATTTAGAAGTGTGACAAATGTCAATGTCATGCATAGTTGATGCACCAACCGACAGAACTTTTGCATTCGGTGTTATCCCCATGGACATTCATGAAATGGGTCATAAACATAGTTGTTCATCTACGACCGAGTCCCGGAAAGGTAAGATTTCTTTTAGTATTAACTGATTACTTCACTAAATGGGTTGAAGCTGATACTTATCAAAAGATCGGTGAGCGGGAAGTGGCCGACTTCATATAGGACCACATAATCTGTCGATTCAGAATACCGAAAGAAATTACTTATGAAAATGGGCCGCAATTCATAGGTTCAAAAGTCACCATATTTTTGGAAATTTGAAAATCAAGAGAATTACATCTTCACCATACCATCCAAGTATTAATGGACTAGAGAAATCAACCAGCAAGGTAATTATTCGAAACCTTTAAAAAAAGTTAAAATATGCTAAGGGAAAATGGCCTGATGATCTACCGGGCAATCTATGGGCATCTTGGAAAATGGCGAAGTTGAGCACAGATGAAACACCTTTCTCCCTCGTGTATGGCACGGAAGCTTTGATTCCAGTGGAAGTGGGGGAGCCGACTTTAAGGTGTTCCCGAACAAACGAAGAAGCAAACAATGAACCGTTGCTGGTGAGGTTGGACTTGCTCGATGAATACAGGGAATTGGCGTACGTGAGGATGGTGGATCAAAAGAAAAGGATGGAAAAATATTATAATCGCAGGGCCAATCTCCGTTACTTCAAAGTGGGAGACTTGGTTTTTAGAAAAGTGACTCAGAGCACTCGAGAAGTCAATACCGGGAAGCTGGGACTAACATGGGAAGACCCTTACCGGGTTTCAACTATCACCGGTAAAGGGCGTACGAGTGGAGAATTAAGATGGAGTCAAATTACCTATCACTTGGAATGTGACTCACCTCAAAAGGTATTATTGCTGATGAAGCCTAGCAATACTGAAAGTATATGTTGCACTTTTTCCCTTCAACCAATTTTGGTCTCAATCGATTTTTCCTGGAAAGGTATTTAACGAGGCAACAACGAAAAACATACTAAGAGGGGAGTGTCATTGGCAAAGGAAAGAACTTTAGATATCAAGGCATTGAAATTTTCACATCGATGGAAAACGGCTATGTGGATGGTTAAATAATATTTGGTTCGATGGCAAGCTTTGCCTTTCATTAGTGAAAAAGGATTATTTAACCATTCACAAGTTGTTTCCACCAGTGAAGCAAGACTTCTAGTGTTCGAATTCACATGCTTTGCATTCGAACACTAGGTGGAATAATATCTGACACGACACTAGGAGTGCCACGAAAACCGGGGACTACGAGAATCGGGATCAATATTTCATCAGGACCAGGGACTACATGATCAACCCCGTAGAAATAAGTTGTATAATTTAGCAACATGTATTGACAATTTTATTTCCTTTAGCAAATGAATACTTATGTACTTATAAAGATAAAAGTCCTTTTATTTTTATCTTATTTCTCGTCCAAATGATGAGTTAATTTTATCGTTTGAAAGTTAACTAAAAACTTCAAATGCTTGTGCTGGAATGAACATGAGACGTCCTCTTCAAGAGAACCGTAAATATAAGGTCCCTTTATTATGAAACCCTCATAGTAAAAGGTAGACTCCTAAAGAGTTTACGCCCCAAATCAATAGCTATCGAATAAAAATATACCCGAAGCTTTAATTGACTAAATGCAAAAGGAATATTTTTGCACAACACTTAGGCAAAAAATTCTTTATTTTTATTCATTTGAATAATAGCTCCAGGCTTGTATTCATGGCCTCGTCATTCGATTATTTCGTCGCATACCGGAATCTCGGTTCCCCGACTTCGACTGGTATTAAAGCTTCATCTCCATAAACCAGAGAGAACGGGGTGTCCCCGGTATTGGACTTCAAAGTTGTGCGATATGCTCAAAGGACTTTGGGTATGATCTCTCTCCATTTCCCCCTTGCATCGGTCAACCTTTTCGTGAGGTTTTGGATTATGGTCTTGTTGGTCGATTCAGCTTATCCATTCCCACTAGGGTGATATGGTGTTGATAAGATCCTCTTGATCTTGTGGTCTTCAAGAAATTTGGTCAATTTGCTTCCAATAAACTGTTTTCCATTGTCACATGCAATTTCGGATGGTATTCCGAATCGACATATAATGTGGTCCCAATTGAAGTCGATGACTTCCTTCTCCCTAATCTTCTGGTATGTTTATGCTTTAACCCATTTAGAGAAATAGTCAGTCATAAACAAAATAAATCGAGCCTTACCTGGCGCCGATGGTAGAGGGCCATACGATGTGCATCCCCTACTTCATGAACGACCATGGAGATAAAACCGAATGCAACAGCTCCCCGGGTTGATAAATCATCAGAGTATGTCTTTGACATTTATCACATTTTTGCACAAACTCCTTCGCATCTTTTTCCATATCGATCAGTAACAGCCGACTGTGATTACCTTTCGAACCAATTTCGATGCCTGAGTGGTTCCCGCATGTGCCTTCATGGATTTCCCTCAAAACATATTCGGTATCTCCCGGTACCAGACATATTGCTAACGGACCGTCTAACGCCCTTAAGGTTCCATCTCCGGACAAGCTAAATTGGGCTGCCTTTGTGCACATGACCCTCGATTCCTTTGGATCTGAGAGAAGTTTTCCGTTCTTCAAATACTCTGCGTACTTGTTTCTCCAATCCTAGGTCAAGCTTGTTGAGTTTATCTCAGCGTGTCCTTCTTCGAGCAATGATCTCATGAGTTGTACGACAGCCCTCGAATTTAGTTCGTTATCTTTAACCGATGACCCTAGGTTTGCGAGGGCATCGACTTCGCTATTTTGATCTCGAGACACATGTTGCAAAGTCCAGTACTTGAATTGGTGTAGAGTTACTTGTAGCTTATCCAGGTATCTTTGCATTCGTTGCTCTCAACTTCAAAGGTTCCGTTAACCTGGTTCACAACGAGGAGAGAGTCACATTTGGCTTCGATCACCTCCGCTCCCAGGCCTTTGTCTAGTTCGAGCCCTACAATCATGGCCTCATATTACGCCTCATTGTTAGTCAATTTTGTAATTCTGATAGATTGTCTAACTATGTTACATGTGGGTGGTTTAAGCCTGATGCCGAGTCCGGACCCTTTTACGTTCGAAGCGCCGTCCGTAAAGAGGGTCCAAATTCTCAAAGATGTACCCGATTTTACTAACAGTTCTGTTTCAACTTCTGGTACGAGGGCCAGCGTGATGTTGGCCACAAAATCTGCCAAGATTTGAGACTTGATGTTCGTTCGGGGTTGATTTCAATATCGTACCCGCTGATTTCTACGGCTCATTTGGCCAACCAGTCCAAAAGTTCAGGCTTATGCAAAATATTTCGAAGTGGATAAGTTGTTACAACACATATAGGATGACATTGAAAGTATGGTTGTAGTTTCCTAGAGGCTCTTATCAAAGCGAGCGCCAATTTTTCTAGATGGGGATACCTGGTTTCTGCCTCACCTAAGGTCTGACTAACATTATAGATAGGAAATTGCATACCATGTTCTTCTCGGACCACCACTCCCTTATCGCTGTCTCGGGGACTACTAAATACAAGTAAAGTTGCTCGTTCACTTTTGATGTGTGAAGCAGCGGAGGGCTCGATAAGTACCGCTTTAGTTCCTCCAAGTCATGTTGGCATTCCGGAGTCCAAGTGAATTTTTCTTCTTCTTCTTCTTCTTCTTCTTCAGTAATGAGAAGAATTGGTGACTCTTATCTAAGGATCTCGATATGAATTGCCCCAGGGCGTCTCTGTACCCAGCTAGCCTCTTTACGGCCTTTACGTTGTCTACTATAGTGATGTCCTCGATAGCTTTGATTTTATCGGGGTTGATCTCGATTCCTCTATTGGATACCATGAAGCCGAGAAACTTGCCTGAGCCGACCCCGAGCACACATTTTTCTGGGTTGAGCTTCATGTTGTACCTGTTCAGTATACCGAATGTTTCCTGCAAATGCTTCAAATAGTCTTCTGCTCGCAGTGGACTTAACTAACATGTCATCAATATAAACTTCCATTGATTTTCCTATTTTTTCTTCGAACATCCGGTTTACTAGGCATTAATAAGTTGCACCAACATTATTTTAGTCTGAATGACGTTACATTATAACAGTAGGTACTATACTTAGTGATTAACGAGGTCTTTTCCTGATCTTCTGGGTTAATCTATATTTGGTTGTACCTAGATTAGGCGTCTAGAAAACTGAGAATCTCGTGGCCAGCCGTGGCATCGATCATACGATCGATATTAGGCAAAGGAAAAGAATCCTTAGGACATGCTTTATTCAGGTCTTTGTAATCTACACACATCCTAAGTTTATTCCCCTTCTTAGGGACTACCACTACGTTCGCTAACCATTCAGGATACTTTACTTCCCGAATGGATCCTATTTTAAGAAGTTTGGTTACCTCGTCCTTGACGAAGTCATGCTTGATTTCAGACTGGGGTCTTTTTCTTTTTTCGCTGGATGGAATTTCGGATCCAGGCTTAGTTTGTGAGAGGTGATTTCCGGTGGGATCCCTGTCATATCGAGATGGGACCAAGCAAAGAAATTCAAGTTAGCTTTAAGGAATTGAATAAGTTTTCCCCTGAGCTCGGGGTCTAGCCCTGTGCCCAGGTATACCATTCGTTCGAGCTGATGTTCAATGTGATTTGTTCCAGCTCTTTGACCGTCGACTTTGTGGCGTCGGAATCATCGGGGACTATGAAAGACTAAGGGGCCCATAGTCTTTGGTTGCTATTTGGCCTCCTGTTTTCCCTTTGAATCCGATCCTTTTGATGAGAGTGCCAATATTGGTATCACTTCGTCGATTGCAAACATTTCTTTAGTCGAGGGTTGCTTCCAGTAGACCGTTTTGACTCTCTTTGGTGTCGGGAACTTCAGAACCTGGTGAAGTGTCAAGGATACTGCCCTGGTGTTATGGATCCATGGCCTTTCAAACAAGGCGTTATACCTCATGTCACCCTCGATTACATGGAACTTCGTTTCTTGGAATGGTCCCGGCCACGTTCACTGGCAAAGTTATTTTGCCTTTGGTGGTTTCGCATGCCATGTTGAAGCCATTAAGTAGGCCACGGGTACGACTTGATCCTGTAGGCCGAGCTTTTCTACGACCCTCGATTGAATGATGTTGGATGAGCTACCTCGATCGATCAAAACACATTTAACTTGAGTTTTATTCATAAGAACGGATATAACCAGTGCGTCGTTATGGGGTTGTAAGATTCCCTATGTGTCCTTGTCATTGAAAGAAAAGGTCCCTTCCGGTATATAATCCCGAGTTCGCTTTTCTCTTGTGGTCGACACCTTGGTGCTCTTGAATACGGGTCCCTGAGGAATATTGACCCCTCCAATAATCATGTGGATTACGTGTTGTGGCTCCTCGTGCTCGTTGTCTGTTTGAATCTCTGTTTTTGAAGTGGTTCTTAGCTCGATCGCTTAAGAATTCTTGAAGATGCCCCTCGTTGAACAACCGAGCTACCTCTCCCCTCGGTTCTCTGCAATATTCTATCACATGGCCATGGGTGCCATGATACTTGCACATTTGATTAGGATTACTCTTGGCTAGATCACTATGCAGATGTCAAGGCCACATAGTGTCTTTGATGCGCCTGATGGCTGATATGATAGGTGACGCATCAACGTTGAAGTTGTATTCCGATAACCGTGATGCTTCTTTTGGATCGACATTCCCGTTGAAACCACTCTTGCTCATGAGCCCTCGAGAGCTCTGACCTCGATCGTTTTGTCTATAACCTCGAACGAGGTTGCGTCTAGGTCCGCTGTTTCTCCGATCTCCACAATATGGCTAGTAACGATCTATGTTTGACCGCGGTTCCCAGTAAATATCATGTTTAACTCTATCGACGGACCTGAAAGGATAAATGGACTCGGAAGGAGTTCCCAACTGTTCGTCTTCGACCGTAATCTTCTACTGATACCGATTATGCACATCGGCCCAAGTGACAACTGGGTATTCGATCAAGTTTTGCTTTAATTGTTGTGAGGAAACCGAGCTTCGTACGTTTAATCCTTGAGTGAAGGCCTAAACGGCCCAATCATAGGAAACCGGTGGCAGATCCATACGTTCCATCTGGAACCGAGACACAAACTCTCTGAGCATCTCGTTATCTTTCTGGTTCACCTTGAAGAGGTTCGACTTCCTAGTCTCGACTTTTATGGCTCCGGCATGTGCTTTATCGAAGGAATCTGCGAGCATGGAAAAAGAATCAATGGAGTTAGGTGGAAAATTATGGTACCATATCATCGGCCCCTTTGATAGGGTTTCCCCAAATTTCTTCAGCAGTACGAACTCGATATCATTGTCCTCTAGATCGTTCCCCTTAATTGCACATGTGCAAGAAGTGGCGTGTTCATTGGGGTCTGTTGTTCCATTGTACTTGGGAATTTCTGGCATGCGGAACTTCTTGGGAATTGGTTAAGGGGCCGCGCTCGGGGGGAATGGATTTGGTAGAAACTTCTTTGAATCCAAGCCCTTCAAAATTGATGGTCCCCGAGAATTTAATTAACCCTAGAGCTATAGATTTCCACATTCTTGTCATTTGCTTAAATATTCTTCTCCCCCGATTTAATTCGCTTGGTCAGCTCCTCGAGCATCTTCATGATAGCAGGGTCGGTCCCTGATTTATTTCTGTTTGATCTCCTCGACACCGGTTCGGCCCTATGAATAACTTCTTGGGATGGCTCGGGCTCGACCCTGCTCGGTGCATGGTTCTAATTTTGGAGTTTTTCTATCGCATCTTGTTGAGCCTACAACATTTCGAATATTATTCGAAGGCTGATTCCGCCTTCTTTGCCGTTCTGTGCGTTATGATCGGCTAATCGAACATCTTTGCAGATGTTATTCTCGGGGTCAATGGACATATTAGTATTAATGTCAATATGGGAACTGACGTCGATTGGGTCTACGACCAGAACTCCATTGAGGTCAACTGAAGGCACTTCGTTCCCTAGGGCGGCTATGTTGTCATTTTCGTCGTGAAAACCAAGGACATTTTGATGTGTGTGGTGTTGCTTGAGAGTTTGACATGTTGATCTTGGAATCAAAAACACTCACAAGAACCAGTATAAAATAGTGTGTGTTACTAAAATTAGCACCAGTCAACCACTATTATCCTTATCCCCACGGTGGGCGCCAAACTGTTTACCCTAAACACATATAACAATTGAATTTATATGTGGTTTTAAGGATATGTGATGTCACTTGGCACAAGATGAGAGAATACGTAAATTGATATTAATTATTGACTTTAAAGAAAAGAAAACTAAATGATATGTGCAGCCTTGACCCTCGAGCTAGGTCGTCGTCGAACCAAACAGATATTCTACTAGAAAATATGAACAGAACAACAGAGTATTGAAAGCTCAAGAGAAAAGTAGTATATTGCTTTTAATAGTGTTAATTTGATGTGTTTACAAATGATCGGACCCCATTTATATAGTAGGGGAGTTATACCTTTAATACAATCTTAAATACAGTAAGAAATCCCATGGCTAGCTGATTAATCGACCTCTCCTTGATACGTGCCGAGATTTCCGTCGTGATCCTCGCCCGATTGCGGATATCTTGGCTTTATGTTATTTGGCTCGGCAGGGTTCCCTCGATCTCTACCCCGCTCGGTCTCGGTCTTGGTTGATCTCGATCGGTCTCTGAGTCACGAGCTTGGCAATCTAACTTCGTGTCACGGTCCGGTATGACATGGTGTCGAACCTTGGCCTGCCACGCCCTGGTTGTTGATACCCAATTTTTCCCAAATATATTTCAAATATACATATATACTTTCAAAATAGTGCATGAGCATCATCAAGTATTTTTCCTAATTTTTCTATAATTTTAAAGATTTTTAAATCAAGTTTATTCCCATATTTTATTATATAAACAATCATTAATTACATCACAAATAATTTTTGTGATGATTTTATCATTTAACTTCATCATTTGTATCCATATTAAGATTTAAATATTTTTTAATGCATTTATTATAATTATTTTGCATTTTAGGCTAAAATTGTATACATTGCAATAATAACCCTTATATACTTATAATTACTTTATTTATGCAAAAAATAACTTTTTATGATTTTATAGTGATAAATAGTTGCTGCTAATCATTTTTATGCACAAATAATATTTTCACTATTTTATTTATCATTTTTTACAAATTATTTTATTAATTAAACTGGGTATTTAACTAATAGCCCCAAAATTTCCCTATTTTCGGACCTAAATTACCTAGCCCAATTACCTAAAATACCTACCCAGACCCTTGGCCCAACCTTTAAGCCCAATCCAAACCCCCTTAATTTCCTAACCTAGTCCAGAACCCGACCTAATCCCAGTCGTTGATAAAAAATGATCAACGACTCACAATACTCCCCCCCCACTTCTCCTTATATCCTCACCCCTAACCCTAGAGACCATTTTTGGTCAGCCAGCCGCCTCTATACTCTCTCGAACCTTCTCCTTTTCTTGTAGACCCTAGTCGCCGTAACCCCTAACCCCCTCCCATTCCGGCTCAAACATAGAATCAATCCATAATTTACTTACCTATTTTGTAATATTCCATCCTTATACGCATGTTGTTGGCATCACTTAGTTCTTGCCCTATTTTTTGCAAGTACTACCTCAATATCGAGTAGATTCACTTTGATTTTGTGAAGATCTGGATGATCTTTCGTCTCTATACATGTTATATTGAACGGTCCATGTATTTTTGGTCCGATTCAAGGCATCAGTCTCAACTAGGGTTTGAAATATTCCCAAATTCTTCACTAATTTCTGATTGATACTCTTTCCTTTCTTGTATTTGATTGATATTCTGATTTTAATCGATCTTTGTTTGATATTTTCCTTATTCTCTGTTGTATCCCGTTATTTTAAGTGTTACATGCATGATTATATTCTCTGATTCTATGTTGATTTACTGAACTCCCTTGTTTATGTATTATTTGCCCTAAATAATCGATTCTAATTGATTTTGTGTTTAATACTTACCGTGTTTCCTGTTTTATGTATGAATTATGCTACTATATGAACCCCTCCTCCTTTCCCCTTTAGGACAGACTCGAATCAATATACTCTCACTAAAAAAAACTTAGGGTTTGATTCTGTATTCTTTTTGCTCTCTCGTTTACTTCTGGTCTTGGTTGGCTGAAAGCCAAGGCCAAATAATTTTGGGCTCTTGACTATTGTGGTGTATTTCTTGTTTTCTTTCCTGTCTGGTGAGTGACTATCTCTTTGTCATTTTACTTCTATGCACCTATGAACCGTGTTTATGATCCAACATGTTTAAAGTCCATTCTGAGCATGAGTCTGCCAATTTCATGTTTATGAGATTTCCTTTAGTTCTATAATGAATACTATTAGTTCTGAGACTGTTTATTTTGAATAATATGAATCCTCTTAGGGATTAGCTTTATGTCTTCTAACTCATTTCCTGTATGTTGTTCTGAACTTATCCTGAACTTAGCATCTTTAGGATAATACTAATACGTTCATCATCTTTACAAACGTGTATTGTTATGTTTGGGCAATATTAGACCTTTTTTCGGTCGTTCATTTGCCCTGATAACCTGTATTCTAGTGTGTCTTGCATTCCTTTGGATTCGACATGTGATTACTTGACTTTTTGCCTTAATACTATGTCTAAATGTCTTCATGCGATTGAACAAAGTTGTCCTAAAATGTTAGCATGTACAGTTAGCCTAATTAGGCCTTTCAGATTTTAACTGTGTATTTGAGCATGAACAACTTTGTAAATCTTGCTAATTTGTCTTCTTAATGCAATTTTGCCTACATATTCTGTGTTTTTAAACTCTATTATGATGGCTTTTCTAAAATCAAACATGTTTTAGAATCTGTCCTTTACCATTGTCTCCTTTTATGTGCTGCTACCTTAAACTCCTATTCTTAGGTCCTTTAGGTTCTATTCTTAACCTCCTCAGTGTGAGCACTACTCGGGGTCCATGTGAGACCCTTGTGAACTCTGACACACTGGGGTTTGGTTTCTCTCCTTGAACTGTTCATGCGCATTTTCTCTAGTGTGAGCATTGCCCTGGGTCCTTGAAGCCCTTGGGAACTTTGACACACTAGGGATTTGGGTTCTATGTGTGCTATGGGTGAATCATTCAAACACTGATTGTTCTGTACCTGTGAAATGAGCCTTGGAGCTGATATGATTTGAAGTCCTGGCTTGCCCAGGTGTATTTGGGCTTGTTAAAAGGCTCTCTATAGTTATTTTATTGTAATGTCTTGTACATCTTTCTAGTGGAGAAGCTGTCCATATGCCTCATATCATCCTCTGAATATCCTGCCTCTTGGAACTTTGTCTTGGCCTTGAATATTTTCTGAATTACCCAGGATGCATTCTTTCTTTCTGTGTCCCATATGTTGTTCTCTTTTATATAGTATGTATGAACCCACTGCACCTACAGTTTCTCCTTCTTCTTACAGATGTTCCAGAGCAGCTTACAAATAGCAACTTTGTTCCACAGCTCTATGTTTGTGAAGTTTAATCCCCCTGCTATTTTAGGTGCACATAGCTTATCCCAGGCTATCAATGCCTTTTTTGTTGGTTCAACATTGCCCGACCATAAAAACCTTCTGCAGATTGTCTCAATGAACTGTATAATTTTCTTTGGCAGGATGAATACTTTTGCCCAGAAGTTTTGGATTGTTCCCAATACACTTTTGATCAGTGTTACTCTCCCTGCATAAGATAGAAATCCGGACGTCCAAAATTGAATTCTATTAAGCATTTTATCAATCATTGGCTCACATTGAATTGCTGATAGTCTCTTTGTACTCAAGAGGACACCAAGATATCTAAAAGGTAGATCGCCTTTAGTATATCCTAGCACTTCCAGTATTTTTTGTTGTACCCTGCTATCTACACCACCAAAATACACACTGCTTTTGCTTGTGTTTGCCACTAGCCCATAAGCTGCAGAAAATCTTTGAAACTGTTTATGCATTTCCACAACAAACTTCTCATCTCCCTTGCAAAATAATAGCATATCGTTAGCAAATCCAAGCTGTATTAGTTTCACTTTAGCACACCTTGGATGAAATCTGAAGTCTTTGTTGTTTCCTAACTGCTTCATTAATCTACATAGGTACTCCATAGCAATTACAAACAACAATGGTGAAAGTGGATCTCCCTGCCTTAGCCCTCTTTTTGCTTCAAATGGCTTGATTGGCTTCCCATTGACAATGATTGAATATGAGACAGTACTAATGCAAACCATAACCCATCTTGCATACTTCTCTGGGAATCCCAATAACCTCATTACCTATTCAACGTATACCCATTCCACTGAGTCATAAGCCTTATGCATGTCAATCTTCAGCATATATCTAGGTGATATATTCTTCCTCCCATAGCCTTTGATCAATTCATGGCTCATTATAATGTTATCTGTGATCACTCTGCCTGGCACAAAAGCTGTTTGACAGTTATCTATCAGCTCTGGCATAACTTCCTGCAATCTTGATGTTAACATTTTGGAAATGATCTTATATAGAACAGTACAACATGATATAGGTCGGAACTCTTTAATATTACTAGGGTTTTTCACTTTTGGAATTAGGGTGATAGTTGTACAGTTGATTGGCTTACACATTTCTGACTCCTCAAAAAACTCCATTACAGCTTGAGTCACCTCCTTCCCTATAATATGCCATGCTTTATTATAGAAGAAAGCATTATATCCATCACATCCTGGAGCTTTGTTATCATCAATACCTTGTAATGCTTGCTTGATTTCATCTTCAGTTACTGCTCTTTTTAGCTTCAATTGTTGCTGCCTGCTTAAGTTGTTCCCCTGCTTCATCACTTATGTACTTACTGCTGGCATTTTAGCTGCCGCTGTTCCAAGTAGTTGCTTATAGAACTTCAGAATTTCAGCCTCCACATCATTAGTTGTCATTAGTACTTGACCTGCATTATTAATCAAACTACCAATATGGTTAGTTTCTTGCCTACTCTTAACACAAGCATGAAAATATGTTGTGTTTAAGTCTCCCAGGTTGAGCCATTTGATCCTTGATTTTTGCTTCATTATACTTTCCTCAATTCCAAGACATTTAGCTAACTCCTTCTTTGCCTTTTTTTCTTGAGTTATACTTTCAGTGCTATTCTCAGGTCCAACCATTTGTTCCTGAATCCCCTCTGACTTTATTCTTGCTTCTTGTATTCTTTGACCAGTGTTGCTAAACTCTTGTCTATTCAATTGCTTCATCTTGGTCTTTAATATCTTGAGTTTCATCCATACTTTGTTCATTGTTGTTCCACCACCCCTTTTTTTCCAGCATTTATGCACAATATCCTCAAACGTTTTATGTTGCGCCACACAATTAAAGAACTTGAAAGGTCTCCTTCCAGCCTGTTGTTCATTATCAATTGCTATACTTAATGGACAGTGATCAGAAAATCCAGGTTGCAATACCCTCCCCTCCATTACAAGCCATTTTTGGATCTATGTAGCATTTATAAGTATTCTGTCAATTTTACTATGGACATGATTATTTGTCCAAGTATACTTCCTTCCAACTATTTTTGATTCAGTTAGTCCATTCCTCCAAATGAATTCTTTGAAATCTTTCACTTCAAATTCCTGTACTGAGGTTCCTTGTACCCTATCTTCACTAGTTAAAATAGTATTATAGTACCCCATTATCACACAAGGGCCATTAATACCAACTGTAGTTTTCCCCATATTTTCCCATAACAGTTTCCTATCCTGTACAGTATGCATACCAGAAATAGCTCCAAAGCTAAATTTGTTACCACTCTGGAACTCTGTAAACTCCCCTATTATGTATTGTTTATGTACTTCATAACACTCAAAATCCACTTTGTCTGGTCCCAAACAACCCAGATTCTTCCACCTGGAGCAGTTGTATAATTTGCTATCCATTTCCAGATGTTGAACACCTTCTTTATGACTGATTCTGCCTTTTCTTCCTTAACTCTATTCTCTAACAAAACCATTAACACCACCTTATTTTTTCCAATAATTTTTTTTAATTCTTTTTGCTTATACACCTTATTCAGTCCTCTAACATTCCAATATATGATGTTCATCATTATATGGATCTTGGATTCATAGTATCACCTCTGCCTCTATCTCTATGCAGTTCACTACCTTTGTCTTGGTCCCTTGTCATTTGAACTATTTTTTGTGAAGTGTCTACCAAAACTTTGAAAGCATTACCTATGTTAACTCCATTCTCACTTCTCCCTTCTCCATTCTTCTTTGATGCAGACTTACCTTTTGGCAATTGCTATTGCTCTTCATTTGGCTTGTTGCTTTGAGTCACATCTCTATCCTCTTCCATTTGTTCCAGGAATCTGCCACTTGTGTCAATTTTATCAATCTTTGGATCAAGTTTCCTCACAGCTTTCCATACCTTTTTCTGATTTTGTGTTCCATAAACTTGTTGTCCCCCCTCTTGGTTTCTGCATTTTCTGGTTGTGACATGAGTGACCAATTTGACAGCATATTTGACAATATTGAGGCTTCCGTTCATATTGTACCAACTGCTCAATCACTTTACCATTAAGATCAATCAGTTTAATAGTTCTTGGTAGAGTCCTTGTTATATCCATTTCTATTAGAATCCGAGCATAGGAGATCCTATCAGCCACAGTTGTGCAAGCATCAACATACAGAGGTTTCCTTAAACCACTCTCAATTTTGCTAAGGGCTATGTTACTCCAGTAGTTCAGTGGGAGTTTTGGGAATTTTACCCAAAGAGGAATAGTTTTCAGAACCTGTTCACTGAAATCAAATCCCTCAGTCCATGCGCTGAGAGGAAAGAAGAAGTTTTTATTTCAAGAATGAATTAATTCTATATTATGTTTACATACTAGAAATCCTGCCTATAGGAGTAACACTATGACTAGTTAAGAAATCCTGCCTTTAGGTGCGTCAATAAATGTGTTAGCAATCATGCCTATAGGTCTGGCTTAACTATTTTCTAACCCAATGTGTATAAATTCCTGCTCATATATTGCTTAATTCTAGAAATCATGCTTATAGGATTAGAATCAATTCACTCGTAGAAATCATGCCTATAGGATTCTATTAACTGATTCTGAATACGATTTTCACTGTCCATCACCTAGGTAACATGCCTATAGGATTAATAATAATTCTGG
Source organism: Nicotiana undulata (assembly GCA_005239495.1). Classification (NCBI taxonomy): domain Eukaryota; kingdom Viridiplantae; phylum Streptophyta; class Magnoliopsida; order Solanales; family Solanaceae; genus Nicotiana; species Nicotiana undulata. The sequence goes on from ML255317.1 coordinate 113,725, forward strand.
ACTTATGCTTGTGATTTACTGTTACTCTTTATCGTATGAAATGCCCAGATATTGCACTGAATTAAAATCTGTAGGCAGATATACATAGGTCCTAACACTCACATTAAGAAACTGATTCTGTATACAACTGCTCGCATATTCGTCACATAGATATCCTGCCTATAGGACTCTACGATTAATAAAACCTGCTAATCAGTTGCGTGCATTTGCTGTTTATATGTGGAGGTTAATATGAGCCCATATCTGTTTTTATTTGAAAAGTCCTAACTGTTTTGCTTGTCGCCTAGTATTTTACAATTTTGAGCAACTTAGGTTTAGTCTACAACTATCCTAACCCAATGCCTCCAGGACCATAGGTAAGGGACGGGTCATGCACGCATAGGACACGAGTTAGAATCAACTAGAGCGCTTTAGGTAAAAACTCAAAGATAATAATCGAGTAGCAGGAGATGATTGTCTGTGCCCGCTGAATAATATGAGTAACATCCCCGTCTTGGGGGAGTTACGAAGTATTATTGATGTTTCACGGGGTGATCCTATAGGCTATAACAATTAGGACCCCCATCCTTATTAAATAGTTTCTTCGCTTTCTTAGACTAATCGCATAATTTAAGTTCGGTCGGGACCCACTGTTGTGGACCTCGAGGGGTGCCTAACACCTTCCCTTCAAGGTAATTTGAGTCCTTACCCGTTCTCTGATGATGCAAACTGGTATAATCTGAGTTATTTTCTATAGGTGCCCTAACACACCTTAATCCGTTAGGTGGTGACTCTAACAACCAATTCCTTTTCCCTATTCTCTCAAAAAGGAGTTGTTAAAATGTCGAAACCCCATTTCGCGAGAAAAAGGGGGCGCGACACTGGTCTCGATTAATCATACGAAAAGGGCAAGCCCGATTTGACCGTATACAAATCATCTAGAGAAATTCTCCCACCCCACACTTAAAGGAGTATAGTGTCCCCGTTGCACAAATAAATCAAAACAATAACGATGATGGACAAGAAACTCCTTGAAAGGACAAAGACCGAAGCAATCACGACTCACGAAGTACTCAGACATCCCTCAAACAATGTCCTTTGTGTGGGCACCCCACACTTAGTTCTCACCATCTAGCTCGTTTTTGAACTCTCCCAATGGCTTTACTTTATGTGCTGGTAATCCTACAAAATCAAAACAAACACTATAAAAATAACACAATAATAATAAAATAAAAATAAATAACAATAAAGCTGGGTTTCCTCTCAACAAGCATCTATTTTAATGTCACGGTACGACTTGAACCACTTTTTATCTCCATCTCGAACTTATGAATTGAACCCCCAATTTGGCTTCAAGCTTTTTGCTATGCTCCTAGGGCAGTGAGACAAATTTAATTAGGCCAAGTAACCAATATCACATTCTACACTTCTTGGCATTCGGATGAGGTATGTAATTTTGTCTCTCTGGCACGACGAATTTAAGAATGTAAGCACCCCGTTCCTTGTCCATTGGCTCCTTCAAAGGCTCAGATGACTCGATTTCCATGTCACCATCCAAACACAATATTGAAAAATGTATGGAATGTAGACCAATACACCCTAAATCTAGAATTGTATTACTTTTTACATCCTCATATGTGCACACACTAGAGTCTTCAACTATAACATTTTCTACTTCCTCACAGGACTCTAGTGTGCTTTCCTCAACATGGACATCATCAATAAAAGTATGATCGAATGATTGAATCTCCACTTTTAGTTCATCAATTCGGCGTATAAGCTCCTTTTCAGTTTCACACAACTCAGAACTATTTTGCTAGACGTTAGACGCAACAACTTTTGCATTCAATTGAGCTTCCAAGTCGTGAATAGTAGTGCCAAATTTATCAATCCCTTGTTGCAGTTCAACTCTTCCTTCTATAAAGTGTCTCATCCTATCAGTAATTTTCTCACATTGAGCCTCATATATTCTAACTTTTTAGCTTGTTCCACTAGCCAAGTTTGACTCAAAATCTCCTCTTTTTCAAAAATTTCCTCTTGCTCGTACTCGCTCTCTTCATTTGATTCTTCCATATTGGCTGTCATTCTTTTGATTGCTACCCTCATTCTTTTCATATCTTTATTGAGTTAATCATGTTACTCTGCTACTTTCCTCAGAATATCCCTAATATATGGATCAGGTTCTATATCATGCACTTCATTGTCCCTATCAAACTCACAAATACTGTTATAAAGATCATAATAAGGGCTCAAAGAAGAATGAAAACAATTAGGACAACCATCCCAATGGCCATCTTGACAAGCACACATATAACAAATATTCCAGTCAAAGGATTGAGATTGTGCGCAAAACTCGCTCCCGGGAATATTCTGACAATTTTTCCACCAGCGGGGTCCTCCACAGTATGGACAAGGATCATCAAAAAAAGAATAACCATCATTCGAATTATTTTCATTACAAGATGCCATGCTAAAATAAATAAAATATACTAACTAAGCTAAAACAAAAAAATGAAAAGATAAAAAAATATATAATTTAGAAAAATAGCTAATTTCTAAGTCCCGGCAACGACGCCAAAAATGTGTTGCGGCCAAACACGCACGCAAGTATACGCGGTCGTCAAGTAATAAACTGACTAAAACTCGGATGTCGAACCCACGAGGACTTGTGATTAACTATTAAGTAAATTAGACTATGCTAATTATCTAAACAAGGATTAAACCCAAAAGTAGTGATGCTAAAGTAATTAAACTAAAAAGAAAATAACTAATAAACTTTAAACAAAAGAAGAATATATTTTTATATCATCAATGTGATGAAAGCGATCTAGGGTTATGAGTTATCTAACATTCCTATTGTATTCCTCAATTGAATTGACTAACTAATTTATCTAGTTTATTGGTTAATATGGTTAATATGTCGAGTTCTTATTCGCCTATTCAAGCTAACCTAACGCCTATATGTCAATAGAAATAGAACTAACAAGAACGCATTTATAATTCCTGTAAATCAACCAAGCAAGGAAATTAGGTATATGTCTATCCTAATCGCAAATCCATTCCTCGATGCCCAGGTTCAAGAGCTTGCTTTACTCAATTCTACATGCAATCAAGAATTTTCACTTTCGAGTTCAACTTTAGATTCGTAGATAATATTCAATTAGTGATCAAGAAATCAAATAATTAAGTGCAGGATTGAATAAATAAACCAATATGATAAACTAAGAAATCAAAATCAATATTCAAATAACAATAGTCATGAAAGAATCACAACCCTAGAACGTGAAGTTTAGCTCCACATAGACATGGTAGAAAAATAAAAAATCATACAAAAGAACATAAAAATTACTAAGTTTGGTGGAAGAAAAGATGAAACTCGATCTCCACGGCGGCTCAGTGCTCTCCCTAGGTCAAAAGTTTGCGAAAAGTCCTGTAAAAATGTTTTTACATGTATTTATACTAGGTATGGTCGGGCCCAGATGAAAACACATGCTCCTTGCCAAAATAGGAATAATACTATGTAAAAAATACATAGGGCACTGCATGAGGCGATGCGCAACGCGGTGTGGTAGTGCGTTTTATCAGGAACCTTGCAATTTCGAGGCAGGAGCAAAATAGGCGGCCTCGGTGCGCTACGCGCCACACCATGCTCCGCGGCTCTGAGAATTTGGGAAAATGTAAAACATGAAAGTTGTAACGCTTTTAAATATCTTTCCAATTATATATTGTAGAGCTCAAACGGATTTCTGAGCGAAAAGTTATGTGCGTTTTACTGGACAATTCGCAGTATGCCTGCTCGATTTTCGGTTTCGTTCTTAAAGTGCACTATCATCCGTTGAACTCCGAACACGATCCCAACTTAAAAATTAGGCTTTTACTCAGACTTCAAAGCTCCGGAATAGCTTTAATTCATTTCATAACATCTACATTGATCGGAATCACTCCTACAAGGCATAAAATACACAATTAATGCAAAACACTAGCGATTTAAGCTCAAACTCAATTAAAGTGCAATAAATTAGAGTGTAACAAGTGACTAAAATACATAATTATAGCCTACTATCAATATTGTCACCAATAAATCTGTTAGAAAAAAAACAACTTGGTTGGATCTATTAAACAATCTAAAATTTCAAGCACTTTGGTGATTACTTTCGACATAATTTTATACAGTATGATATTAGTCTATACTCTTTTATGTTGATATGATCTTTAACTTTGGGAATTAGAGTAATATAAGTGCAGTTGATAGCTTTTTAGAGCTCTGCATCCTTAAAGAACTTTATAATAGCAGTGGTAACTTAATCTCCTATCACTTACCAAAATTCCTATAAAAGTAGGCATTCAGACCATCACTCCCTAGGGATTTTTGCTCATCAATGTCTCTTATGGTTGCACAAATCTCCTCTTTTGTCACTGAATTAATGAGTTTCAGTTTTTGGGATACGTTGAGTCTATACCCTCTCTCTATGATATCAAGATGAACTACAGGAAAATTTGGATTTGATGATCCTAGCAATTGTTTGTAAAACTTGTTACTTCGTGATCAATATCTTTCTCAAATTGTATCATATTGTCACGATCCAAATTTCCAACCCCAGGGATCGTGATGGCGCCTAACACTACACTTTCTAAGCAAGCCAATGTTAGAAAATTATACAATCATTTTGTTTATAACTTTACTTTCCACTCTAACGAACAAATCCAAATAAACACAAAATCTAATATATCTCCATAAATTCAATCAAGATTAATATTCAAAGTAACAGACGAGCCATCAACTAATGCTAGTTTCATAACTACCCAGGGTCTGGTGTCACAATTCACGAACTGCTAAGAATGCTACAAATAATGGCCTGAAAGAACTGTATATCTGTTTTGTAAGAAATAAAACAGTGTCTGAAAGTAAGTGAAGACTCCAGGAATCTGCGGACGCTAGAAGATCTACCTCATGTCTCCGAGAAGTGACATCAGCTACTAAAATCTCCTACCTCTGATCAGTACCTGGATTTGTGCAAAAAAACACAGAGTGTAGTATCAGTACAACCGACCCCATGTAATGAGTAAGTGTCGAGCCTAACCTCGGTGAAGCAGTGACGAGGCTATGGCGGGGATTTTAATAATAAGCCTGTGATATTAATATATATACGATAACATAATAAAATAATTCTACACGAACAAGAAAATATAAATGAGACAATAATTATAAAACATGAAGGAAATCTAAACACATCAATTCAAATACTGCAACAATGGCCTCAGAGATAATCAATTCTAAAAAATTTCCAAGTTTTCAAACTTTATCTTTAAATAAAATTAGTGCCAAAATATGAAAAATAGTAATATAAAATAGAAAGTTTCAAATCTTAATTTTTCTAAAAACAAAACAGTAAAAATAAACATTTAGCTTTTCAAATCTTTATTTTCTTTGAAAATCAGTAAAAATATAAATTTCCTCCCTTATCGTTCCTTGTTGCAGCGTGCAACCCGCTCCCACCTGTCCTCCCTTATTGCTCCTCCCTAAATATATCACCCTTATTACTCCTGTTGCGGCATGCGACCCGATCCCACCTGTCCACCCTTATCACTCCTTGTTGCGGCGTGCAACCCGCTCCCACCAGATATATCATATCAATTTATTCATAAATTTCACAATTCAGGTCAAGCCTTTCACAATATTTCGGTTTCCACAATACATCACAACCTTATATTAAAGTATAGAGCTTACACAACAAAGGCCAAACCTTTCACAACATATCTCTTCCAACAATATATCATAGGAACATCAATGTGCATATATATAAACTTCGTAAAACAACACCAAACTGCTCAATCAATTGTCCCACAAGGGAACCCAATAAACAACCAATACTCTTTATACACTCGCCACAACAATTGACAACAATCAATTGAAACCACACAATCACGTAAACCTCAACAATCATAAGATAGTTAAACTGTATTCCTCATCACTTTCTCAATATTATCAACAATGAAACCAACAAGACAACAACGCTAGATAGTCATAGAACAATTTGGACAATAATTAATTAAGTTGGGACGGGGAAGGGATCATGCTTAACAGACAAAGTGGGTGGTGCATAGATACTCGTCACCTCACCTATACACCACAGCCATGCATTTCACATAGCAAATAAGTGGGGACTCCTATTCCCTCAAGCCAAAGTTAGACCAAACACTTAAATCTATCTCACAAGCAATTCACTGTTCTGGCACTGCCTTTCCTTTAGAATTTGCTTCTAATCCGCTCAAATCTAATCACAATTGGTTCAATGTTATCAATCATAGCCTAAAGGAATCTTCTTTATTGAAAAGCAATGGTTTTTCCTAAGTTTTCCTATTCAATTTCAAAAATCGACCCCGAACCCACTTGGTCTAAACTCGAGGTTCGGACCAAAATCCGTTTACCCATTCTCCCCCGAGCACGGATATACAATTGGTATTTGAATCCGACCTCAATTCGAGGTCCAATTTTCCAAAATTTGAAATTCTTATGTTCTACCCAAAATCCCAATTTTTACCATGAAAACTCTAGATTTTTGGTTGAAATCTTGTTAAATGTTGTTAGGAATTGCAAGAAATTAGTTAGAGATCACTTACCAATGATTTGGAGAAGTTTGGGTCTTTGAAAAATCACCTATGGAGGTTTAGGGTTTGAGAGAATTAAAGAATGGGTGAAAATCCCGTCAAAAAGCTCCTTTAATAGGCTGCGGCATCCGGCACCCGCAATATTTTTCTGACACTAAAATGGGCATAACTTCTTCATACGATGTCTAAATTCGATGATTCTTTTTCCTATGGCCCCGAAATTTTGATACGGATCTAATGGTTCAATAAAAGCTACATTTGGAGTTCATATTCTTTGTGTCGTGTCATTTTATGCTTGAAGAAGCGACGATGAAGCATGAAAAAACTAGCGCAACCTAGCCTAAACATATCTGAAACACACCCAAGCCCTCGGGGCTTCAACCCATACATGAACACACATCTAAAAACATCATACAGACTTATTCGTGAAATCAAATCATCAAACTAAGATCAAAATCCATAAATTTAGCCTCAAACTCAAGATTTTCTCAAGAACACTCAAATTTCTAACTTTTCAACCGGATGTCCGAATTACATCAAATCAACTCCGATTCTCATAAAACTTCACAAATAGGTCTTACACAACATAACAAACTTGTTTCGGGCTCCGGAACCAACATACGTGCCCGATATCATAAATTTTACATATTATTTTATTTCTTTATTTTCTTGAATTAACCAGCACAATAATTTTCTTCAAGAATAGTTTTTCTAAGGCTTGGGACCTCGGGATTCAATTTCGGGCATACGCCCAAGTCTCATATTTTAATGCGGACCTTCCGGAATCATCGAAACATAGATCCAGGTCCGTTTACTCAAAAGGTTGACCAAAGTCAACTAGAACCAAGTTGTAACTCTAGAAATTTTTAGTTCTCGCGTTTTCACATAAAAGCTTTCCGGTTTCACGTCCGGACTGTGCACGCAAATTTGAGATAGTTAAAATTAGTCTTTTGAAGGCCTAAGATCCTGGAATGGAGTATTAATTAATAAGATGACCCTTTGGGTCATCACAATCTCCCCCTCTTAAACAAGCGTTCGTCCTCGAACGGACATAGAAAAATACTTGGTTTGGTTCAATGGTTGATCTCTATACTGTACCCATATTGAAGAAAAATTCCTTATATATATATATATATATATATATATTTCATTTTTTTTGGAAACACTAATGAAGAGGGAATATTTTTTACTCGTTGGAGGATATTAGATGATCGCTTCGAAATCGTCGATTGAGGCTCATGATATCCATCATTTGAAAATGTGAATGAAGGTCATGAAGAGTCCATTCCGAGGAAAATGTAAATTTTACCTGGGGAAATTCAAGAATTTAACATTCGCTAACCGGCTCCATGAGTATTTTTGATACCAAGAAAACGAGGACTTAGAGTTAGTCTGTGTAATTAAAAATATGGTTGAACTTGATTCTAGTCAGGGGAAAAAATAAAGGACACCAAAAATTCAGGGAAGAATTGAATTTCAAAGATTTGAAGTAATTGTTCATGCAGTAAAGGATTCGAGGAACTATCATTATGGTATGCCAAGTGAGGTTTTCACAGACCCTTGCAGTCTTCGGTACTTATTTAAGCAAAAGAATCTCAATCAGAGACAAATGGGATGGTTGGAGTTATTGAAAGATTATGACGTCACACTCCAATAATTTCTCAACATCAGACCTGCGAGGTGATATGTAAATTGAACTACACGATTCAAAAGAGATTACGATGAGGAGGAACAAAAGTCGCACCATTTACAATTTGAAAGGAATAATGGGGCAATTAACATTTCTCACATAAAGCTGAGAAGTACAAAGTGGAGAAATTAAAGTTCCACTTGATCATCAACATATCCTTCCCATTGTTCGTGGTCACAAGCTTGATCTCCAATTTTAGGTGACCAACATCTATTTTCCAAGCGGTGAGACAATTGGTAAAAATTAATTCAAGTCGTGCCATGTCGTTAAATGTGGTGCTTGGTGGTAGCAATCCATTTTCTCTCATTGATTAGTCGTTCTAACAATTAGAATTGTTTAGTGTGAGGATATTTTATCATTATTTCCTTAAAATTCCATCATCATCATCATTATTATTATTATTATTATTATTATTATTATTATTATTATTATTATTATTATTATTATTATTATTATTATTATTATTATTATTATTATTATTATTATTATTATTATTATTATTATTATTATTATTATTATTATTATTATTATTATTATTATTATTATTATTATTATTATTATTATTATTATTATTATTATTATTATTATTATTATTATTATTATTATTATTATTATTATTATTATTATTATTATTATTATTATTATTATTATTATTATTATTATTATTATTATTATTATTATTATTATTATTATTATTATTATTATTATTATTATTATTATTATTATTATTATTATTATTATTATTATTATTATTATTATTATTATTATTATTATTATTATTATTATTATTATTATTATTATTATTATTATTATTATTATTATTATTATTATTATTATTATTTTTCTCTGAAAGAAAATATTTTTTTTTGAAATGGAGTTTGCATTTGCGAGCTGTGCAGTTTCCTGGGGAGGTTCGCATTTGCGAACTGGGTATCGCAATTGCGATACCTGAGGGTCTTTAAGGGGTGCTGACAGTTCATTTGTAGAAAAATTGTAAAATCTAGTTTGGTACTCAAAGAACAAGACGATTTAGTTCTTCCCAACCTCCTAACCCTCAATTTCTCACTTCCAAGTGCAACAATCAGGTAAAATTTCTAAATCCTTGCATTTTCTTCTTCCTCTTCTTCTTCTTTTTCAATTATTTTCCCAAAACCTAGGGCTTGAAGCGTGTTCTTGTTTTTTCTGTGCACCAACACTAGAAAACTCAAATATCATGTTGTCATTTTCTGGGTGAGGTTGGTTGAGAGTGTTAGTCCAACAATGTGTGAGGAATTTGAGAGAAATATGAATTCCATTGCTGTTTAGAAGCAGGGGTAACATTTTGGGTCTAGATTTCAGAATTTCTTTGCATTTTTGTGGTTGTATTTGATGTTTATTGCATGATTTAGTGTCTAGATACTGTTTAGGGTGTTGTGGGGGTGTTTAGAAGTGCTTTCATGGAAGAATTTTCCAGATTAGGAACTGTTCTAGGGCTGGGGACGACGGGTTCGCATTTGCGAAGAGGGAGTTCGCATTTGCAAACTCTAACTGTTTCAGGGAACTTCACAATTGCGAAGGACCACTCGCAGATGCGATCAAGGTGTGTTTCTCTTTTGCGAAGAAAAGGTCGCAAATGCGACTTCTGAAGGGGAACTGAGAACTTCGCATTTACGAAGAAAATGTCGCAAATACGACATCAGAGAGCGAGCATTTGCATATTTTGAAAATTTTGAAATTTTTTCTAAGTATGGTTTCAACTGTCCAATCACTCCTTTGATATCAAGATTGATTTTGCAACATATTTCATGGCTATACTCTATTTTCATTTCAATGATTTATTTTGCAGGCCCACATATTGAGAATGAGTTCCGACTCCATGGAATCCTTGCCCGGAAGTCCCATGGAACTTGAGGACAACTACAACCAACACAGATTCTTATCACGAGGGTGTTAGGAACGGTATTACAATGAACTAATCACAAAGAATCTGCTCCCGGAGAGTGGAATAGTGATGGATAACGTTGAGAAACGTCTTCCTGAGTTCTACCGGAAGCTTGTTGCTATGGGATGGATTTGTTTCGCCCCTCCGCCTTGCAGGGCAAATGAGCAGTGGGTGAGGGAGTTCTATGCGAATCTCCCTGCCATAAACATGAAAGAGCCGAAGATGAGGATTCGAGGAAAGATGGTACATTTCGGGGCATAAGCTGTGAACAACATCTACCATCTCCCTGACCACGACATGGATCCGTTCCGTGAGAAGATAAGCTTCCGGGGGATTGGTTGGCTTCCAAGCTATGCCCGGGTGTGAGTGTCCTGTGATGACCCAAAATGTCATCCTGTATAAATTTAGCTAAATCTGTGTTTCGAGACCCCTAAAGCCTCCGTTAATCTCACCTCGATATGCGTGCGCAGCCCGGACAGGTAGCCGGGAAGTTTTTATGTGAAAACTTGATGAAAAATGAAATTTCAAATAATTAATTGATTAAAGTTGACTTTGGTCAACATTTTTAGTAAACGGACCCGGACCCGTGATATGATGATCCCGGAGGGTCCGTAGGAAAATATGGGACTTGGGCGTATGCTCGAAATTGAATTCCGAGGTCCCAAGCCCGAGAAATGAATTTTTAAAGAAAATTCTTTTCTGAAAAATATAAAGGTTTTCGGAAAATGAATATTCATGTGAAAATCGTGTTACGGGGCCCTTATTATGGTTCCAGATCACGGAACAGGTTTAATATATGTTATGTGAGCTATCTGTGAAATTTGGTGTAAAACGGACTTGAAATGACGTGTTTCGGATAAAAAATCGGAATAATTGAACCTTATGAAGTTTTAAGAAAATTCTATGAGTTTGGAGGTTCAATTCATTGATTTTGATGATATTTTGGTGATTTAAATGCTTGAATAAGTCCGTAGGATGATTTGGGAGTCGTGTGTGTGTTTGTTTTTTAGACCCGAGGGCTCGAGTGAGTTTCGGGTAGTTAACGGGGTGTGCAAAGTGGAAAAATATGGTGTTTTTGATGATTTGCTGGTGTCTGGTGTAATACCCTTCGCGAACGTGAAGGGTAAATTATGTGGGCCTGGGTTTTACTCTACGCGAACGCGTAGAGGGAGACGCGAACGCGAAACACTGGGCAGTGCTTCTACGCGAACGCGTCCCCAGGGGTGCGAACGCGTAGGCTTAGGGTGAGGTCTGGGGGCAGGGTAGTTTTGTTCTTCGCGAACGCGGGCGTAGGCTCGCGAATGCGGAGGCCTAGGAAGTCAGACCTTCGCGAACGCGGCCTTGGCTTCGCGAACGCGTAGGTTTCAGCAGCTAACCCATCGTGAACGCGGTCAGGGGCCCGCGAACTCGAAGGGTATTTTTGCCCAGTGATTTTTAGATGTCAAAAACAGAAACATTCGGGATTTAACCCACTTCTTCTCAAACCTCTTCTTCCCCACTTCCCCTTAGGCGATTTGGAAGATTTCCATCACCATAGCTCCATAGGTAAGTGATTCCAACTCCATTTTCTTCCATTTTTCTTCAACAACCATTAGAATCTAGTCCTAAAATCCTAAAATCAAAGTAGAAATTAAGGGTTTTGGGTAGAGTTAGGGTTTATGGGATTTTGGGTAATTCAACCTCAATTTGGGGTCGGATTTCAAAACAAATTATATATTTGAACTCGTGGGGGTATGGGTAATCGAGTTTTGGTCCGAGCCTCGTGTTTGGACCAAGCGGGCACGGGGTCGAATTTTGGTATTTTGGGAAGAATGCTAGGAATTGTATATTTAGTCTATGGGATTGTATTAATGACTCATTATTGATGTTAATAAGTTAATTATGTCTAGATATTGACATTTCGGAGTTGAATTCAAAAGGAAAGGCGGTATTAGACTCATTATTGATGTGTTATGAAGTAGGTCTTTTGGGAAATTATGTACTCGTAACAAATTGGTTATAGCTGAGACCCTTGCCGGGAAAATGTGTTGATTTTGTTTGTTATTCCCCATGTCGGGTGGATATGAATTGAAATTTCGGTAATTGATTTCCTTGCCAATTTGTTATTTGTTGTTGATATTACTTGGGTGAGGAAGAGAGTAAAGCACGAAGGGTGATGACGTGCCATTCATTCATATTATTCATTTATTTATCATTGCAATGTGAGGAAGAGAGTAAAGCACGAAGGGTGATGCCGTGCCATTCATTCATATTATTCATTTATTTATCATTGCAATGTGAGGAAGACAGTAAAGCACGAAGGGTGATGTCGTTCCATTCATTCTTATCATTTATTTATTTATTATTGCAATGTGAGGAAGAGAGTAAAAGCACGAAGGGTGATGTCGTGCCATTCATTTCATTTATTCATTATTGCACTGTGAGGAAGAGAGTAAAGCACGAAGGGTGATGTCGTGCCATTCATTTCATTTATTATTGCAATCATTTCATATATTTACTTTTTGCATCGTGAGGACGAGAGTAAAAGCACGAAGGGTGATGCCGTGCCATTCATTTATCTTTTTATTTATTGTATTCAATATCTCATTTTGCTTCATATTGGTTGCCACCGTACTTGTTCCCGTAATACTTGCTTATCTGTTAAATATCTGTTACTTCTCTGCTATATTTTTGGTAGAACTGTACATGTAGGTTATCGTTGTCGTGTCTAGCCTCGCCACTACTTCGGTCGGGGTTAGGCTCGGCACTTGCTCAGTACATGTGGTCGGTTGTACTGATGCTACACCTGCACTTCTTTATGTTTTGCAGATCCCGCAGCCAGACCTGGTGGACACTGATAGAGGGAGTATCCTTCAGTCCACTTCGGAGATTTCAAGGTAGACCCGCAGACGTTCGTGGGCCTTGGCGTCTCCTCTACCCTTATCTTTCTATTCTGTCTTGTTTTGTTCTTAGTTCTGAGACAGTTATGTATTATTTCTTCAGACCTTGTATTTAGTAATCTCATAGACAGTCCGTGAGTTAGTGACTCCAGGTCCTGGGATATCGCTAACGAAATGTATTATTGGTATTTTTATTTAGTTAAAGAAGTATCTATTTTCGCACTTAAAAGGAATATAGACTGTTCTAGTTATTTCTGTTACTTCAGTATTAATATGTTAATGTAATTGTGTATGTTGGCTTGTCTAGCGGGTTCAACGTTAGACGCAGTCATGTCCCAAAGGTGGCATTTCGGGTCGTGACAAGTTGGTATCAAAGCACTAGGTTACTTAGGTCTCACAACTCACAGACAAACTTGGTAGAGTCTGAGGGATCGGTACAGAGACATCTGTATTTATCCCCCAGAGGCTGCAAACTTAGGATAACTCCACATTTCTTTATCTCTGTCGTGCCAATTGAATTCTAAATACTAATTGAGTCTCTAATTACTCTCTCGCAGATGGCGAGAACGCGTGCTTCCTCATCGACCAATCAGCAGCCCGATCCTCCTATCGCAGCTCCTACGAGGGTCCGAGGCCGAGGCCGTGCTAGAGGACGAGGAAGAGCTAGAGCAGCAACTCCAGTTAAGGACCCACAGGTAGACTATGCCGGTGAGGTTCCTGCTCAGACAGTCCTAGTTGGACCAGCTCAGGTCCCACAGGGGTTCATTGCTACCCCAGTGCTTCAGGACGCTCTAGTCCGCTTGGTGGGACTTATGGAGAGTGTGGCTCAGGCCGATCTTCTTCCTACTGCACCAGCTGGATCTCAAGCTGGGGGAGGGACCCAGACTCCCGTTATTCATACCCCAGAGCAGGTTGCCACTCAGTTTCAGACTCCAGCACCTCAGACAGCTGGAGTGGCTCAGCCGGGTATTGTGGCACCGGCAGCCGAGGTGCAGCTATGTCAGCAGATTCTCTATGGAGACTAGATCGGTTCACCAAGTTATTCTCTACTACTTTTACTGGTGCACCGTCAGAGGATCCACATGATTATTTGGACAGCTGTCATGAGGTTCTTCGGAACATGGGCATGGTGGAGTCCAATGGAGTTGACTTTGCTACTTTTCGGTTATCTGGCACATCCAAGACTTGGTGGAGAGACTATTGCCTGACCAGACCAGCTGGGTCTGCACCATTGACTTGGGCTCAGTTCTCCGAGTTATTCTTGGGGAAGTTCCTTCCAGTTACTCAGAGGGAGGATCTTCGGAGGCAGTTTGAGCGCCTCCAGCAGGGATCTATGTCTGTCACTCAGTACGAGACCAGGTTCATCACTCTAGCCAGACATGCACTTATGATACTTCCTACTGATCGTGAGAGAGTGCGGAGATTTATTGAGGGTTTAGCCCAGCCTATCAGACTCCAGATGGCCAGGGAGTCAGGTACCGATATTTCATTCCAGGATGCAGCCGATGTGGCCAGGAGGATTTAGATGATTCTGTCACAGGGAGGTGGTCAGGGGGCTGACAAGAGGCCCCGTCACTTTAGTAGATTCATTGGAGCCTCATCTGGAGGTAGGGATTCTTTTCAGTCAGCACTTCAGGTATCTCACCGTGCACCGCCAACCCCTATTAGTGCACCACCAACACCTATCAGTGCACAACCACTTCAGAGCTACCAGGGTGGTTATCAGGGTCGTTAGGGGCAGTTCCAGAGTCATCAGCCACATCAGCAGAGACCTTGTTATTCTTGTGGTGTTCATGGGCACATTGCGAGGTATTGTCCCAGGGTTTCTCGTAGTTCTCAGTATTAGGGTTCTCGCGCCATGGTCTCCGCAGCAGGTGCACCCCCACCCCCTCATCCAGCTAGGGGTGGTGGTCGTGGTGCTAGAGGTGGAGGTTAGACTCATAGAGGTGGAGGGCAGGCCATGAGAGGTAGAGGTCAGGCCATGAGAGGTAGAGGTCATCCCGTAGCCGGTAGACCCAGAGATGTGCAGGTTGGAGGGGCTCAGCCCCGGTGCTATGCTTTTCCTGCCCGTCTTGATGCTGAGGCTTCTGATGCAGTTATTATAAGTACGGTTTCAGTTTGCAGTCGAGAGGCTTCGGTGTTATTTGATCCGGGTTCTACATTCTCCTATGTGTCTTCATATTTGACCCTTATTTAAGCATGCCCCGTGATTCCTTGAGTACTGTTGTGCATGTGTCTACACCGGTGGGTGATTCTATAGTGGTAGATCGAGTCTACCATGCTTGCTTAGTAGTTATTGGTGGTCTGGAGACTCATGTTGATCTTTTGCTTCTTGATATGGTTGACTTTGATGTTATATTGGGGATGGATCGGTTATCCCCCTATTATGCTATTCTGGACTGTCATGCCAAGACAGTGACCTTGGCCTTGCCAGGGGTACCTCATTTGGAGTGGAGGGGGGCTCCTAGCCATTCTTCCGGTAGAGTTATTTCTTATATGAAGGCTCGGCGCATGGTCGAGAAGGGTTGTTTGGCCTATCTGGCCTATATTCATAATTCTAGTGCCGAGGTTCCTTCCCTGGAGTTTGTGCCCGTAGTTCGTGAGTTTCCAGAGGTATTCCCTGCTGACCTGCCGGGTATGCCACCCGACAGGGATATTGACTTTTGTATTGAAGTAGCTGAGGGCACTCAGCCTATTTCTATTCCGCCGTATCGTATGGCCCCGCCAGAGTTGAAGGAATTGAAGGAGCAATTGCAGGATTTGTTGGATAAAAGCTTCATTAGGCCTAGTGTTTCTCCTTGGGGTGCTCCAGTGTTTTTTGTTAAGAAGAAAGATGGATCAATGAGGATGTGTATTGACTACCGGCAGTTGAATAAGGTTACTATTAAGAACAAGTATCCTTTGCCGAGGATTGATGATCTATTTGACTAGCTTCAGGGTGCTACAGTGTTCTTCAAGATAGACTTGAGATCAGGTTACCATCAGCTGAGGATTAGGGCTTCTGATGTCCCTAAGACAACTTTTCGTACTTATTATGGGCACTATGAGTTTTTGGTGATGTCTTTTGGGTTGACTAATGCCCCCGCTGCATTTATGGAGTTGATGAACCGAGTGTTCAGGGCTTATTTGGACTCGTTCGTTATGGTTTTCATTGATGATATATTGATATACTCTCGCAGCCGAGAGGAGCATGAGCAGCACCTTAGAGTCGTCCTCCAGACTTTGAGGGATAGTCAGTTGTATGCCAAATTCTCCAAGTGTGAGTTTTGGTTGAGTTCAGTGGCATTTCTAGGCCATGTGGTTTCATTAGAAGGTATTCAGGTAGACCCCAAGAAGATTTCAGCAGTTAGAGATTGGCCTAGGCCCACTTCAGCCACAGAGATTCGGAGCTTCTTGGGCTTAGCAGGTTATTATCGCCGATTTGTGGAGGGCTTTTCATCTATAGCAGCCCCGATGACCAGGTTGACCCAGAAGTGTGCTCAGTTCAGGTGGTCTGATGAGTGTGAGGCGAGCTTTCAGAACTCAAGACAACCTTGACCACGACACTAGTGTTAGTATTGCTCTCAGGTTCAGGACCGTATACCGTGTATTGTGATGCTTCACGGATTGGGCTTGGTGCAGTGTTGATGCAGGACGGCAAGGTTATAGCCTATGCTTCTCGTCAGTTGAAGATTCATGAGAAGAACTATCCAGTTCACGATTTGGAGCTTGCAACCATTGTTCAAGCTTTGAAGATCTGGAGGCACTATCTGTACGGAGTGCCATGTGAGGTGTGCACGAACCATAGGAGCTTGCAGTATCTGTTCAGACAGAAGGAGTTGAACATTAGGCAGAGGAGATGGTTGGAGTTGCTGAAGGATTATGATATTACCATTCTTTATCATCCTGGAAAGGCCAATGTGGTGGCCGATGCTTTATGCCGAAAGTCAGTTAGCATGGGTAGTCTTGCCTATTTATCAATCGGGGAGCGACCTCCTACGTTTTATGTTTAGGCTTTAGCCAACCGATTTGTGAGATTGGAGATTTCTGAGACTGACAGTGTTTTGGCCCATACTGTGGCCCGTTCTTCATTGTATGACCGTATTCGGGCCAGGCAGTATGATGATTGTCATCTATGTGTTCTTAGAGATACAGTCTGGAACGGAGGTGCCAAGCAGGTTACGGTTGATGATCAGGGAGTTCTGCGGATGCAGGGCCGTATTTGTGTACCTGATGTTGAGGGTATTCGTGAGTTGATACTTCAGGAGGCCCATAGTTCCCGGTATTTCATTCATCCGGGCGCCGCAAAGATGTACCAGGACCTGCGGTAGCATTATTGGTGGCGTAGAATGAAGAAGGATATTGTAGCTTATGTAGCTCGGTGCTTGAACTGTCAGCAGGTTAAGTACGAGCACCAGAGACCCGGTGGTTTGATGCAGCAGATTCAGCTTCCTGAGTGGAAGTGGGAACGTATCACCATGGACTTTGTGGTTGGGCTCCCACGGACCTAGAGGATGTTTGATGCGGTTTGGGTTGTTGCGGATAGGCTGACCAAGTCAGCGCATTTCATTCCGGTATCAGTGTCGTATTCAGTAGAGAAGTTGGAAAAGATTTACATGAGAGAGATTGTTAGATTGCATGGTGTGCCCATATCCATTATATCAGACTGAGGTACTCAGTTTACCTCCCATTTCTGGAGAGTATTTCAGCGAGAGTTGGGCACACAGATTGAGTTGAGCACGACCTTTCATCCTCAGACGGACGGACAGTCCGAGCGTACTATTCAGATTTTGGAGGATATGTTACGGGCCTGTGTCATTGATTTTGGTGGTTCATGGGACCATTTCTTGCCTTTAGTTGAGTTTTCCTACAACAACAGCTATTAATCGAGCGTTCAGATGGATCCATATGAGGCATTGTATGGTAGACGGTGTCGGTCCCCAATCGAATGGTTTGAGCCGAGAGAGGCTAGATTGTTGGGTTTTGAGTTAGTCTAGGATGCCTTGGACAAGGTGAGGATTATTCAGGATAGACTTCGTACAGCTCAGTCCAGGCAAAAGAGTTATGCGGATCGCAGAGTTCGAGATTTGGCTTTCGTGATAGGAGATCAGGTGTTTCTTAGAGTGTCGCCTTTGAAGGGCGTGATGAGGTTCGGGAAGAAGGGCAAGTTGAGCCCTAGGTCCATTGGTCCATTTGAGATTTTGGATAAGGTAGGAGAGGTGGCCTACAGACTTGCCTTGCCACCGCATTTATCAGCCGTGCATCCAGTGTTTCATTTATCTATGCTCCGGAGGTACATTGAAGATCCATCTCATGTTCTTGACTTCAACGGTGTTCAGTTGGACAAGGATCTGACTTATGAGGAGGATCCAGTAGCCATATTAGCTAGGCAGTATCGTCAGTTGAGATCGAAGAGTTATCCTTCGGTTCGTGTTCAGTGAAGAGGTCAGCCTGCTGAGGCAGCTACTTGGGAGTCCGAGTTCGATATGCGGAGCCGTTATCCCCATCTTTTCTCAGACTCAGGTACTTTTCTATGTCCGTTCGAGGACGAATGTTTGTTTTAGAGGTGGAGATTGTGATGACCCAAAAGGTCATCTTCTATAAATTTAGCTAAATCTGTGTTTCGAGGCCCCGAAAGCCTCCGTTAATCTCACCTCGATACACGTGCGCAGCCTGGACAGGTAGCGGGAAGCTTTTATGTGAAAACTTGATGAAAAATGAAATTTCAAATAATTAATTGATTAAAGTTGACTTTGGTCAAAATTTTTGGTAAACAGACTCGGACCCGTGATTTGACGGTCCCGGAGGGTCCGTAGGAAAATATGGGACTTGGGCGTATGCTCAGAATCGAAATTTCGAGGTCCCAAGCATGAGAAATGAATTTTTAAAGAAAATAGTTTTCTGAAAAATATAAAGGTTTTTGGAAAATGAATATTCATGTGAAAACCATGTTACCGGGCCCGTATTATGGTTCCGGCTCCCGGAGCAGGTTTAATATATGTTATGTGATCTATCTGTGAAATTTGGTGTAAAACGGACTTGAAATGATGTGTTTCGGATCAAAAATCGGAATAATTGAACCTTATGAAGTTTTAAGAAAATTCTATGAGTTTTGAGGTTTAATTCATTGATTTTGATGATATTTTGGTGATTTAAATGCTTGAATAAGTCCGTAGGATGATCTGGGAGTCGTGTGTGTTTTTGGTTATGAGACCCGAGGGCTCGGGTGAGTTTCGGGTAGTTAACGGGGTGTGCAAAGTGGAAAAATCTGGTGTTTTTGATGATTTGCTGGTGTTTGGTGTAATACCCTTCGCGAACGCGGCCAAGGGCTCGTGAACGCGTAGGGTAAATTATGGGGACCTGGGTTTTACTCTACGGAACATTGGGCAGTGCTTCTACGCGAATGCGTCCCTAGGGGTGCGAACGCGTAGGCTTAGGGTGAGGTCGGAGGGGGGGGGGGGGGGTGGGGATATTGCTTTTTGGGAAAGGGNTCGCGAACGCGTAGGTCCCATCAGCTAACCCTTCGCGAACGCGGCCAGGGCCCGCGAACGCGAAGGGTATTTTTGCCCAGTGATTTTTAGTTGTCAAAAAACAGAAACATTATGGGATTTAACCCACTTCTTCTCAAACCTCTTCTTCCCCACTTTCCCTTAGGCGATTTTGAAGATTTCCATCACCATAGCTCCATAGGTAAGTGATTCCAACTCCATTTTCTTCCATATTTCTTCAACACCCACTAGAATCTAGGCCTAAAATCCTAAAATCAAAGTAGAAATTAGGGGTTTTGGGTAGAGTTAGAGTTTATGGGATTTTGGGTAATTCAACCTCAATTTGGGATCGGATTTCAAAACAAATTATATATTTGAACTTGTGGGTGTATGGATAATCGAGTTTTGGTCAGAGCCTCGTGTTTGGACCAAGCGGGCCCGGGGTCGAATTTTGGTATTTTGGGAAGAATGCTAGTAATTGTATATTTAGGCTACGAGATTGTATTAATGACTCATTATTGATGTCAATAAGTTAATTATGTCTAGATATTGTCGATTCGGAGTTGAATTAAAAAAGAAAGGCGGTATTAGAAGCTTGAGTTGCTATTCTTGGACCCGAGGTAAGTGTCTTGCCTAACTTTGGTGAGGGAATAGGTATTGTGCCCTATGTGCTACGTGTGTTATCATGTTCAATGCATAGGTGAGGTGACGAGTACCTATGCATTGTGTGTCAAGTATGCCCGTGAGTCCGTTTTGCTTAATTACTTGTTACTACCTCAATGATCAATGTGTTATGAAGTAGTTCTTTTGGGAAGTTATGTTCTCGTAACGAATTGGTTATAGCTGAGACCCTTGCCGGGCAAATGTGTTGATTTTGTTTGTTATTCCCCATGTCGGGTGGTTATGAATTGAAATTTCGGTAATTGATTTCCTTGCCAATTTGTTATTTGTTGTTGATATTACTTGGGTGAGGAAGAGAGTAAAGCACGAAGGGTGATGCCGTGCCATTCATTCATATTATTCATTTGATTATCATTGCAATGTGAGGAAGATAGTAAAGCACGAAGGGTGATGCCGTGCTATTCATTCATATTATTCATTTATTTATCATTGCAATGTGAGGAAGACAGTAAAGCACGAAGGGTGATGTCGTTCCATTCATTCATATCATTCATTTATGTATTATTGCAATGTGAGGAAGAGAGTAAAAGCACGAAGGGTGATGCCGTGCCATTCATTTCATTTATTCATTATTGCACTGTGAGGAAGAGAGTAAAGCACGAAGGGTGATGTCGTGCCATTCATTTCATTTATTATTGCAATCATTTCATATATTTACTTGTTGCATCGTGAGGACGAGAGTAAAAGCACGAAGGGTGATGCCGTGCCATTCATTTATATGTTTATTTGTTGTATTCGATATCTCATTTTGCTTCATACTGGTTGCCCCCGTACTTGTTCCCGTATTACTTGCTTATCTGTTAAATATCTGTTACTTTCCTGCTATATTTTTGGTAGAACTGTACAGGTAGGTTATCGTTGTCGTGTCTAGCCTCGCCACTACTTCGGCCGGGGTTAGGCTCGGCACTTGCTCAGTACATGAAGTCAGTTGTACTGATGCTACACCTGCACTTCTTTATGTTTTGCAGATCCCGCAGCCAGACTCGGTGGACACTGATAGAGGGAGTATCCTTCAGTCCACTTCGGAGATTTCAAGGTAGACCCGCAGACGTTCGTGGGCCTTGTCGTCTCCTCTACCCTTATCTTTCTATTCTGTCTTGTTTTGTTCTTAGTTCCGAGACAGTTATGTATTATTTCTTCAGACCTTGTATTTAGTAATCTCATAGACAGTCTGAGAGTGAGTGACTCCAGGTCCTGGGATATTGCTAACGAAATGTATTATTGGTATTTTTATTTAGTTAAAGAAGTATATATTTTCGCACTTAAAAGGAATATAGACTGTTCTAGTTATTTCTGTTACTTCAGTGTTAATATGTTAATGTAGTTGTGTACGTTGGCTTGTTTAGCGGGTTCAACGTTAGACGCAGTCATGTCCCGAAGGTGGGATTTCGGGTCGTGACATGTCCCTTGGGAATTGGATAAGAAATCAATCACCTCCCAAGAGTTCACCGTTGAAGCCAAGATATGGCTAGCTATTGTGTGCAGCCGTGTCTCTCCAGCGTCCAACATCTGGAATGTGCCCATACTGAGAGCACTGATGGTAGCTTGTATCCTTGACGGCATTCCACTCAACGTTGGCGACATCTCGTCAGTGAGTTAAAGGAGTACCTTCGTATGGGTGGTACGTCACTTATATTCCCATCTCTTATTACTGAATTGTGTCAGGTGGCTGGGGTGAGGAGGATCTGGGGGACAACTGGGTAGAGCCGGGTAAGCCTATCCACCCCTTGAACAATAGAGGAGATGGTGGAGCTGTCAAAAGCAAGAAAAGAAAAGTGGGATTGCCTCCTCAGGATGAACATGTTAGTCAGCCTTCTCCCTCCACCGATGGCCCATTTGTTGTGCTTTCTGTGGAGATGAGGCAAATTCGCGAGCTGGTATCTCGACTTCCACAGGGACCGGGGGAAACATCTGAGGGGCCCTCTGCATATATTTCACGGAAATACTTCAAGAAATACCTGGAGAATCAGAAGAAACAGGGGGCTCCTTTGAAGCAGCTGGAGAAGGCGTACTCAGATTTGGCCATGACACATGGTGGCTTGAATACTTCTCATGCCAAGCTGGAAGGTGCACACGCCCGGATGAAGAAAAGGGAGAAAAAGAGAGACAAGTTCTTCATTCGTATGTGGAAGGGTGTGAATGGACTAGTTAAGGTGTTGAAGCCTCAGGAGCCATTGCCATCGACTGAGCCGGAGGAAGAGGATGATATTCTAGCTCCTTGGTCCGAGGAGGAGAGAGAGGGGAGGGTGACAGATTCTGACAACGAGGGGAGTACATGATGCAGTATCTAGGGGGAACCGTTCATCATTTTCACTTTACTTGTTAGATCTCAGGTTGAGGTGGCCTCTTTGAAAAAATGTGATTTGGGATGTAAATATTTCTTTACTTTCTTGTAGTTTTGGAGTTTGGATTTGGTTCTTATTTTCCGGTTACAACTTAGTTTGTGTTTTATCTTTTAGGTGGATTGGTATTCTGTTTTATCTTTTAGGTGGATTGGTATTCTGTTTTATCATGTTATTTATTACATTTCTGTTATGTGACACTGCCTGGTTGTCGTGTGGGTGGTTATGTTGAAATTATGCAGGGTATGTTTTATTTTGAGCGGTGATATCCTTGATCACCAGTTGATCTTTTCTCTTTGTTCTATCCCTCCTTGAGGATAAATAGCTCTATGGATTTCTTTTAGAGAATTGGTATTGTAGCGTAGGTATTTTGTTAATTTAGAAGGAATGAATGATTTGAATTGAGGTTGTACCCATAGGCTGACTTTGTAGCTTGTTTGGTGCCAACATGATTTACTTATGTGCTAACTTGTAGCTTCTTCTGAAAGAAATTAAGTGGTTGAAGTAGGGACTATCATCACATAATATCCCGTATGAATGCTTGCTCTTATATTCACAAAATAGTTTCTCAGCTTATATGTGGTTCCCTTTTGAGATTCACTGATTCCAATTAGTCCTTGAGTTTTGTTTTTCACTTGAGTTTTCGAGGCAGGAGCAAAATAGGCGGCCTCGGTGCGCTACGCGCCGCACCATGCTCCGCGGCTCTGAGAATTTGGGAAAATGTAAAACATGAAAGTTGTAACTCTTTAAATATATTTCCAACGATATATTGTAGAGCTCAAACGGATTTCTGAGCGAAACGTTATGTGCGTTTTACTGGACAATTCACAGTATGCCTGCTCGATTTTTGGTTTCGTTCTTAAAGTGCACTATCATCCGTTGAACTCCGAACACGATCCCAACTTAATAATTAGGATTTTACTCAGACTTCAAAGCTCCGGAATAGCTTTAATTCATTCCATAACATCTACATTGATCGGAATCACTCCTACAAGGCATAAAACACACAACTAATGCAAAACACTAGCGATTTAAGCTCAAACTCAATTAAAGTGAATTAAATTAGAGTGTAACAAGTGACTAAAATACATAATTATAGCCTACCATCAATGTTGTCACCAATAAATATGTTAGGAAAAAAACAGCTTGGTTGGATCTATTAAACTGTAACGACCCAGCCGGTCATTTCGTGTGTTAGGACTCCGTTCCCGTGAATGACTCTTCCCATAGCGACTACTCGTGCCTTATGACTTGGGTGGGCCGGTAGTTCGAGATTCAGAAGTGTTTTGGCCAGTTCAGGAACGCTTGGTTCCTGAAGGCTAGCCTATTTGGCTGATTTTGGTTCCGAGCAGCATTTTGAGCAAACGACCTCGGAATCGAGTTCTGACAGCTCCAGCAGCTCCGGATGATGATTTCGGACTTGGGAGTGTGTTCGCCTCGGGTTTCTGATGACCCGGGAGTATTTCGGCACCTGAATTGGAATTCAGGATTTCATGTGATTTGGAATTCAGCCTGGAATTGGACCTCGTGATAGCATGGTCCGAATGGAATTCCGGAACTGGCAATAGTTCCGTACAGATATTTATGACTTGTCCGCAAAATTTGGGGTCATTCCGAGCAGTGTAGATCCGTTCGGCGTATT
>ML255318.1:0-58169 GCA_005239495.1 Nicotiana undulata
TGTGTGTGCAAAGCCCTAGCTTCAAAACTTGTTCTTCTCTACTAAAAATATATTTACAAAACTCAAGATATGTCCAAAAGATCGATCTCTAATCGATGCCTAAGATGTTGCCAAGGTATGCTTTTTATAGAGGGCCAAAAATTCGAGTGAAAATTCGACAAAACACCCCTGTCGGGCTGATATGCGATCGCATTCCTATCGCATAACAGGAATGCGATTCGCATCTTCACTTTCTCCATCGCACATCAAAACCCTAGGTCCCAGAGGTTCGTCGCATTTGAGAGATGCGGTCCGCATTAGTGATGTGCGATCGCATTCGTGCATCGCATTTACAATGTAGCTTCAGGCGTGAGATGGTGATGCGACTCAAATGCGAACCGCATTTGAGATATGCGGTCGCATATTTGACCGCATTTCACTCATTAAAATGGGCTCAACTTTCTATTGCGGTATGCGATATCTAGGCTCGAAATGCGATTCGCATGTTGCATATGCGATCGCATTCTGCCTTTGTCCTCCTCTTTTCTCTTCTTTACTCTCTTTTGCTCAATTTCAGTCCAATTTGACCTTAACCAATTCATGGCATCATTTTCCTGCAAATAGAGCAATTATACACTGATAGTAACCTCAAATATCCATTGAGCAACACAAAATCTACTGAAAAGAGGCCAAAATGAGTGGTAAAATCGCCACTCATCACGCATACACCCAAGAAATTCCTAAGGTGTTGCGGTTGATCATCATTTGTAGAGTTTCTGAAATTCCTAACTCGTGCTCTACTTTGAATGTAGCAGCTTCAACCCGCGGAGGGAGAATGGCATTGGTATCATCAATGTTTTCCTCAATATCCGCAAAGGGATTCTCCTCATCATCGTAATCGGCCATGCTTACCTAGAACACCAAGAAAAGTGTGATGGAATAGAAAATATGTAAAGTAAAGTGTACACTAGTTAGTAATTTCAAAAGCGTATTCCCCGGCAACGACGCCAAAATTTGATACGCTCAAATTACACTTTAAAATAGTGTAAAGCGGTCGATGTCAAATATAATAACCCAACTAGGTTGGGGTTGAATCCCACAGGGAATAGGCGTGAAAGGTTTACTTGAATAGTGTGAAGCTTAACTTAAATCGTGATTCTATTCTGTTAGCGTAACAAGAGTATTGTAATTGAGTAAAGTAGTAACAAGTACGATTATATAAGATTGTAATTAATTGATTAACTAAACCAATGTTGTTTTCCCTTCAATGAAATGTAATGCTATCGGTGTTAATATGATATATTTCTAATTGAAGGTCCTTTTGATATGCAAATAATTTCTAAATGAGTACGAAATATTTTCCAATAGTTTGGTAGTATTTCCTCTTTATGATTTTTCAAAATATAAAAGAGTTGCAATTAAGAGTAATCAATTTATGCCAAACAAAACACACTTATTCCTAAGCGATTGTATTAAACAAGGTTTAACCCCTTGAGTTTTTTATATTTACTTCTACCAAACCCTAACCCACTTTTCCAAGTAAAGAAAGAATATAATGGCAATTGTTAATGTTTGAAACCACCAACAATAAATGAAGAATGAGAAATAAATATATATCAACCAACCATTATATATGTATTCAATGGAAAACACCCATTAACATTACACCCATTTAGGGTCCACAACCTTAGTATATAAAACTAGCTACACATGCTAAAATACAAAAAGATGAGAATATTTAATGTCATAATGCTTACAAAAGTGCAAGATTTTTCACTCTTAAACTTCCAAAAGATAGACTATTCAATGCGTGTATTGTAGCTCCTCTTAGCATAGAAGATGCCCCCACAAAACCCTAATAAATCCATTTATAGTGGGCTAAAAGTCGAGGCCAATTCTGGAAAAAAATACCCTTGCACACATGTTATGCGACCGCATATCTATCGCATAACAGGTATGCAATCCGCATCTTCTTCACGTCCATCGCAAATCTCAGATCTAGATTCTAGCTGGTCATCGCATAGTTGTAATGCGGTTTGCATTGTAGATATGCGACCGCATTCTGCCATCGCATCCTTGGGCTTATCAGCTTCTATTGGAGATTTGTGATCCATTATACGGCCCGCAGACTTGTTATGCGGTGGCATAATTGACCGCATTTTCTTCACTTGAAATAGCCAAATGAACTATTGAGGTTTGCGATTCCCTTGGGCATTCTGCGGTGCGCATGTGGGATTGCGGTTGCATTTTGTCCTCTTTTTGCTCTTTTGCGGCTTTTTGACTTCATTTTCATGTTTTTGGGTCCTCAAGCCTCATTCACTGCAAAACATCAAAACTTCATAAGCATTAAGTACAATTACATTTTAAACGAGCTAAAATCTAAGCAATTAGTATTAAATGTGCCGAATTCTCGAGCACATCAACTTGCTCGCCGCCCTTCGGTAGGAGGGTAGTCAAATCGAACTCCAAGTTCTGCATCTTGTGCAGCTCTAATTTCATCTCATTAACATCTTTCCTGAGTTGTGGCATATCTCTAACCTCGCCTCGCTCGACCTTCTCAAGTCGCACTTCAAAGTGGTTGAGGCGATCTTCATAAGATTTATGTTGTTGGTGAAGAGAACCCATTGAGTCTTGGATGGGGCCAATGCTTGTCAGATGAGATTTGGGAGTTTCTTTGTCAGCCGGTTTACTTTGGCATTGGCGTGCTGGGCTAGTAGACCCAGCTTTGAGAGAGCTGGCAAGGAAACTGGTGGCTGTGCAATGTTTGGCTGAGTGGTGGCTGTGGTGGTAGTTGGAGTCGTAGGAGTGACAGGCATTGAGGGGGCAGCAGGTGCAAGTGCTGTTGAGTACGATTGATGAGGAAGTGAGGTCTCAAGCTCGATGTCTGTCTCCTTGTTTATTGTATCACTTATCTGAGTGATGTAAATATCTTGGAGTGCCTTTTCAATACGATCATGCTTCGGGACATGGGGGAACTCTTGCAGCCTTACAAAGAGCCGTGATCAAACATGGGAAAGGAAGGGATGTTTGTTTTTGGTTTGCTCTGATCCCCAGCTCCTTGAATATAATATGTCCCACATCAATCTTTATGCCCAACATGATGCATGCAATGATGAGAGCCTTTTCAAGGTTGATTTCAGTTTCATTCCTAGTCGGCATCAGACAGGAGCAAACAAAGATAAGCCAATATCGGCTCTCCTGGGTGAAATCCCGCTTGTAAATATTGTGGCGTGGGTCAATCTAGGAGGGGGTCCCCTTCGCTATGACAGATGCAATCCACGCATGCTCATTATCTTTGTTGGCTACTTTATCATCATACTCAGTTGTTCCTGACGACCAGTCCTCAAAGAATAGGACATTTATGGTGCCTGCATCAACCCCTCGAACTAGGACGAATTCTAGAAATATCCTATTCCTCTTTTGCTCAGCATTTCTTGAGGCAACATAAGAAGCATAAAACTCCCTCACAAGTGTTTCATTATAATTATCTAGGGCTTCAGTGAAGAACTCTGATTTCCTCTTCTGAATGTTTTCGATTATGTGAGGGTAGTGCTCTTTAAGACCATTTAGGCTTAACAGCTTCTCCTCAAGAATATTTCTTTTTTTGATCCCCTCTTGGTATAGGTTCCACGATCCTGGGACCCCAAAATCTCATATCTTCCCCTCTCTTCTGTCGTGATTCGGCTTGTAGGTCAATGGTTAGCGGGATGTCATACTGGGAGGAGTGCTCAGAAGTGTTGCGGGTTTTTTCCGGTCGTGGACGTTTGGACTGTTGTTTCTGTTGGATCAAAGCAGCTCTTTTCTTTCCACGAACAGGAGGTGATCACTTTGCAAAAGATTTCTTTGGTGCAATTCCTACAATGAAACAATGTGTGAGTGGTGGGTATAGCATAAACATCATGTAGATGGAAAATGATAGAAGTAAACAACTTATGCCATGGATTATGCGGTCGTATGCCTACTTTGTGGACCGCAAACCCATCACAGAATTGCACACCCATGAAGTAAGAAATTATGTGATCGCAAACACCACCGCAAAAAGGATTATGCGACTGCAAAACAATCTCATATTTGCTTACAAGAGAGCAATTTAACTGACTGTTTTTGCAGCAACTTTGCGGTACGCAAAACAAGTTTGCGACCGCATAAGCTATCGCAGATTCACAATTGACTAGGCCACATAGGGTTTTCGTTTGCGAAGACTTTGCAAACCGCAAACCAATTATACGGGCCACAAAGATCGTCTTACTAATTCAAAAATGGTCAAGCCCCTCATCTACACAACTCCTATTACTCAAAGGCAAAAATTGATCCATGTATTTTTCACACAGGTTCCCATAGCATAAGTTTAAGAACACAAATGGGAGATGGAGTTCAAGTAATGGACATTATGCAATGTAACCACGAGAAATAGGGGTGAGAATCACATACCAGATGTTTGAGAAAGATATAGATGGATTCTGAGTTATGAGTAAGGTGAATTCTTCAATGCTGATCCTAGCTATGTGATCTTTGTGCGTGATTACAATATTTTTGGCTTTTCTTTTGTTTCTCTTATTTTTGTGTTTTTGATTTTGTGAGAATTTTACAGTGTTCGTGTGCGAGTGAAATTGACAATATGCGAAAGGTTAGGGTGTTATACCTGAACGCTTTGTGGTGGGCAAGTTGGTTGCATAACACATTATGTGGTCGCATATGTGTTATGCGACGAATTTAGAACTGGGTTGCTTATCTTCATTTTGCGATGCATTCTGCGGTCGCATAGTTTCTATGCGGGTCAGAGAACTTGAACCATTACCGCATTTTTGCAGATCTAAATGTCTAATTTCTCTGACTATGTATGCGACCACTATGCGGTTCGCAAAGTCATTATGCGACCGCATAGTTGCCGGAAACCTCTGATTCTCATTTTTTTCACTTGCCTTAGTCCTTGCACCCTATTTCATGGTATTTTGGGCTACCTGCAATCTAATACACAATCAACCTGTCAACACTAACAACTAAATCTATAGAAATGAAAAACTAAGAAAAAATGTTACCACACATGGGTTGCATCCCATGAAGCGCTTGATTTAACGTTTCGGCACGACGATGTTGGTACCGTTTTGGTTACTCAGTGGTGCGGGTTGATGTCAGACTATCCTTGAGAGAAAATTTCTCTACCATGTGCTTGTCTCCTGTTGCTCCCAAGTAATGCATAACCCGTTGGCCATTTACTTTGAAAGTTTGAATTCTGTCCTCCGACTCCAATTCAATAGCACCGTAAGGGGACACATTCACAACCTTGAACGTCCCAGACCATTTGGATTTGAGTTTGCCCGGGAAATAACTTGAGTCTCGAGTTGAAAAGAAAGACTAAGTCGCCAAATTTGAATTCCCGCTTCAGGATCTTCTTGTCATGAAAAAACTTCATTATTTCCTTATACATGGTTGCACTCTCATAGGCATGGAGATGGAATTCTTCCATCTCGTTGAGTTGTGTTATTCTCAAATTAGCGGCTTCGGCCCAGTCAAGATTCAACTTTTTCAGAGCCCACATGGCTTTGTATTCAAGCTCCACGAGAAAATGACACGACTTAACAAAGACTAACCGGTATGGTAAGGTGCCAATGGGAGTCTTAAATGTTGTGAGATATGGCCACAACACATCATCTAGCTTCCTTGACCAGCCGGTCATGTTTACATTGACAGTTTTTGCTAGGATGTTTTTAATCTCCCTATTAGAAACTTCAACTTGACCACTCTACTGAGGATGATAAGGTGTGGCCACCTTGTTCTTTATGCCATACTTTTCGAGCATCCTGGTGAAATCCTTGTTGCAAAATGAGAACCACCATCACTAAGGATGGCTCGTGGAGTACCAAACCGCGTGAATATGTTCCTCAAGAATGCGGTCACACTCCTTGCCTCATTATTGGGCAAGGCGATTGTCTCGAACAACTTGGGGATGTAGTCCACAACCATTAAGATATATGTCTTTCCATAAGAGCTCACAAAGGGACCCATGAAATTGATACCCCATACATCAAAGATCTTGACCTCCATCACAAAATTCATAGGCATCTCATGCCTTTTAGAAATTAATCCTTGCCTTTGACATTGATCACATGTCTTGACCATTTGATTTGCATTATGGTAGATCGATGGCCAATTGTAACCATATTCAAGCACTTTTGACGCTATCCGGTTTCCTCCATGATGTCCCCCAACCGGGGAGTCATGGCCTACCTTGAGAATTGGCATTACCTCATCTTCCGGAACACACTGCCAAATGATGTTATCGGCACAAATATGAAACAAAAAGGAATCCTCCCAATAGTATTTCCTACACTCACGCAAGAACTTTTTCTTTTGATAAGCTTCAAATCCATCGGGAACAAGGTTACTAACCAAGAAATTAGCAATATCGGCATACCAAGGAGAGAATGTGTCACACAATGCCAATATGTGCTCATACGGAAAAGCATCATTGATTTCAAGGTTCTCTATTGGACTCCCTGCTTCTTCAAACCTAGATAGGTGATCCGCAACTTGACGTTTTGTCCCTTTTCGATCCTTGATTTCAAAGTCAAACTCTTGCAACAAAAGGACCTACCGAATCAATTTTTGTTTGGCATCCTTCTTCGCCATAAGATAACGAAGAGCAGCATGATCAGTGTAGACTATCACCTTGGATCCTAACAAATAGGCCGGAAATTTTTCAAAATCATAGACAATGGCAAGAAGTTATTGCCCGGTCACAATATAATTCATTTAAGCATCATTGAGTGTCTTTCTTGCATAGTAGACATGATGAAGGATTTTGTTATTCCGTTTACCAAGCACCGCCCCAATAGCTACACCACTGGAGTCACACATGAGTTCAAATGGAAGAGACCAATCCGGTGTGACAATAACATGTTCCATGGTGAGCTTTTCTATCAATTCCTCAAACGCTTTGAGACACTTCTCATCAAATACAAACTTAGCATCTTTTTCAATGAGCTTGCACATGGGATTTGCAATTTTGGAGATGTACTTGATAAAATGTCTATAGAAGCCGGCGTGCCCCAAAAAACTTCGGACACCCTTTACTAAAGTGGGTGGGGAAGCTTAGAAATGATTCCAATATTTTCTCGGTTAACCTCTATGCCTTGTTTGGAAATTGTGTGGCCCAAAACAATGCCCTCATCCACCATGAAGTGGCACTTCTCCCAGTTTAGCACAAGGTTTGTTTCTTCACATCTTTTGAGCACTTGTCTAAGGTTTTCAAGACAATGCTCGAAGGAATAACCCACTACAGAGAAATCATCCATAAACACCTCAAGGAAATCATCCACAATGTCCGAAAAATTTGACATCATGCACCATTGAAAGGTAATCGGGGCGTTGCATAGCCCAAATGGCATCCGGCTAAAGGCAAAGTCCCATATGGGCATGTGAATGTTGTCTTCTCTTGATCTTATAAGGCGATATTGATTTGGTTATATCTGGAATATCCATCAAAGAAGCAGTAGAATGACCTTCCCGCTAGCCGATCAAGCATTTGATCAATAAAAGGCATAGGGAAATGGTCTTTGCAAGTGGCACTATTGAGCTTCCGGTAATCCATGCAAACTCTTCATCCGGTCACAGTCCTTGTTGGGATGAGCTCATTTTTCTCGTTTTGGATCACGGTCGTGCCTCATATCTTTGGCACACATTGTAACGGGCTCACCCAAGAACTATCGGCAATGGGGTAGACTACCCCGGCATCTAACCACTTGATGATTTCTTTCTTTACCACCTTTTGCATGGAAGGTTTAACCTTCTTTGATGCTCCACACTAGGTTTACTTCCTTGCTCCAATTGTATTTTGTGCTCACAAATTCTGGCGAGAATCCCTCGAATGTCCGCTATTGTCCACCCAATGGTTTGTCGATGTTCCCTTAGGACATTCAATAAATGATATGCCTGTACATAATTTAACAAAGAAGAAACGATAACGTATCATAAGAGCCAAGAAATTTATACCTTAAGTGCGGTGGAAGTGTCTTGAGTTCAAGTTGTGGCGGCTCAATAATTGAAGGCTTGGCGGGGGGAGTGGCTCTATTCTCTAAGTCAAGATAAAGCTTCTTTGGAGTATAAGTGTAGGACCCACATCCTTCTAATGCATTCACCGATTCTATGTACCCCTCCATGTCTTCACCATCAAATTTCAACAATTTAGTAGTCAAAGCCTCACCTAGGTATCCTTCTTCCATCTTCATCTCAATTGCGTCTTCTACCTCATCAACAACATCAATGACTGAGATTCCTTAACATGCATGTGGAAACTTCATACCCTTACTTTCTTGGAAGGTGACCTCTTCACCATTAACTCGAAACTTGATTTTATTTCGTTCTGAATCCATAAGTGCTCTTCCGATAGAAAGGAATGGCCTCTCCAAGATGATAGGGATTTCCTTATCAACAGTACAGTCAAGGATCACAAAATCGGCCGGAAGAAAGAACTTTCCCACTTTCACTAGGACATCATCAACAATTCCCACTGGTCTTTTGATCGAACGATCGTCCATTTGCAACCTCATTCTTGTAGGCCTCGGCATACTTAATCCCGCTTGCTTGTAAATACCAAGAGGCATCAAGTTAATGCTAGCCCCATTGTCACAAAGAGCCCTTGCAAAATCTCACAATCTAATAGTACGTGGAATGGTGAAGGCTCTCGGATCTTCTTTCTTTTAAACGGTAGTTGTTGCAATAATGGAAATAACCCGGCGAGTCACATTCACCACTTCATTCTTGGTGGTTCTTGTCACGACCCAAATTTCCAACCCACGGGATCGTGATGGCACCTAACACCACACTTATTTAATTATTTTCTAATAAAAGTGTACTTATTCATAACAAAACAACCTAAAAATAAACTGAATTAATATGTTCCAATAAATAACTTCACGAATAATAATAATAATAATAATAACCGAATAAGTAAGCCGAACCACGAACTAAATATATAACTATAAGACTACCCCAGGGTCTGGTGTCACAATTCACGAACTACTAAGAATGCTACAAATAATAGGCTGAAAGAAATATGAATCTATTTTGAAAGAAATAAAAACAGTGTCTATAAAGTAAAGAGAAGACTTCAGTAATCTGCGGACGCCAGCAGATCTACCTCGTGTCTCTGAATAAATGATGACAACTACTAAAATCTCATAACTCTGGTCGGTACTTGGATCTGCACAAAAAGTACAGAGTGTAGTATTAGTACAACCGACTCTATGTACTGAGTAAGTGCCGAGCCTAACCTCGATGAAGTAGTCACGAGGCTACGACATGGCATTTATAATATAACCTGTGAACAATACATATAAATCAAGAAGGAAACTCTAAAATAAACAAAAAAATAAACTGTAGCAACAATTGAAATAACGCTGCCACCTTTTCCAGGTCTCAACTATAACCAGTTCTCACATAAATTTCCAAAGTTCCAGATTTTGACTTTAAAATAAAAGTAAGTGCAAAATATGATAAATAGTAAAGTAAAACAGTGAGTTTTCAAATATTTGTCTTTGAAAATAAGTAAAACATAAATGTCCTCCCTTATCGCTCATTGTTGCCGCGCGCAACCCGCTCCCACCTGTCCACACTTATTGCTCCTCCCTATATATATCACTCTTATTGCTCTTGTTGCGGCGTGCAACCCGATCCCACCTGTCCACCCTTATCACTCCTTATTTGCGGTTTGTAACCCGCTCCCACCAGACATATCATATCACTTTATTTATGAAACCTTTCACAATTCAGGCCAAGGCCTTTCACAATATTTTTGTCTCAACCATTATAAACAGAAATTTGTACAACTCATAAACTTCATCGATTATCATTTCACAATGAAACCAACCGGAATATATATAATCAAATATTGTCAACCAACTCATCCTTTTTATGTATCACAATGAGACCAAGGGAACAACCAACACTTCCAAAATACTTGAAACAATATTTAACAATAAGTTAACGAAACCAAGTAGCCATGAAGACATCAATGAGCATGAAACAATTAAGCCATGAATCAAATAAATTGGAAATGGGGAAGGGATCATGCTCAACAAATAGATTGGTGGTGCATAGATACTCGTCACCTCCCCTATACGCCACACACATGAAAATTCACATAGCAATTAAGTTGGGGATTCTTATTCCCTCAAGTCAAGGTTAAACCAATCACTTACCTCGAATTCGCAAGCAAATCATTGCTCTAGCACAACTTTTCCTTTAGCATTTGCCTCTAACCCGCTCGAATCTAATTACAGTTTTTTCAATATCATCAACTATTGCTTAAAGGAATTAAGTTTAATGAAAAACTATGGTTTTCCTATGTTTTCTTATCAAAATACAAAATCGACCCCGGACCCGCTTGGGATAAACTCGAGGTTCGGACCAAAACCCGTTTACCCATTCTCCCCCGAGCCCGGATACACAATTGGTTTTGGGATCCGACCTCAATTCGAGGTCTAAATCCCCAATTTTTGAAATTCCTAAGTTCTACCCAAAACCCTAATTTTTACCATGAAAACTCTAGATTTTTGGTTGAAATCTTGTTAAAAGTTGTTAAGGAATGAAAGGAATTAGTTAGAGATCGCTTACCAATGATTTGGAGAAGTTTGGGTATTTGGAAAATCGACTATGGAGGTTTAGGGTTTGATAGAATTGAAAAAGAAGTGAAAATCCCGTCTAAAATCTGATTTAACTAGTTGCGGGTCTCGCATTTCCGAACAGGGGTTCGCATTAGCGAACCCTTCAAATTTCGGCTATCATCGCAAATGCGATAAAAATGTCGCATTTGCGACATATGGGCATCTCGCATTTGCGACCAGGAATCTCGCATTTGCAATATTTGGGGCTGGCCCACGACTTCGCAAATGCGAATCCTGATCTCGCAAATGCGAGATTAAAGGCCTGCCAACACCAGATTTTGCTGTGATGAAATTTTCTAAGTCTAGACACTCCGTAGCCTATCCGAAACTCACCCGAGCCCTCGGGGCTCCAAACCCAACATGCACGCAAGACTAAAAACATCATACGGACTTTCTCGTGCGATCAACTCATCAAAATAACATCCAAAACTACAAACTTAACCTCAAAACTCAAGATTTCCTCAAGAACACTCAAATTTCTAACTTTTCAACCGGACGTCCGAATCACGTCAAATCAACTCCGATTCTCATCAAATTTCACAGGTAGGACTTAAATATCATAACAAACTTGTTTCGAGCTCCGGAACCAAAATACGGGCACGATACCAATAATTTCATTTCTTTATTTCTTGTAATAACCAGCAAAATAATTTTCTTCAAAAATTGTTTTCTAAGGCTAGGGACCTCGGAATTCAATTTCGGGCATACACCCAAGTCACATATTTTACTACGGACCTCTCGAGATCGTCGGAACATAGATCCTAGTCCGTTTACAAAAAATGTTTACCAAAGTCAACTAAAACTAAATTTTAACTCTAAAAATTACTATTTCTCATATTTTCACATAAAAGCTTTTCGATTTTACGCCCGGACTGCGCACACAAATCAAGGTTATTAAAATTATTCTTTTTATGGCTACTAAGCCTTGAATTGGGTCTTAAATCATAAAATGGCCATTTGAGTCATCACAGTTCTTTTCTTGGTTATCAAGTCTTTTAAATATTTAGCAAAAGCCGGCATCTCTTGAAATGCTTCCACAAATGGGATGTTCACCGATAATTTCTTAAGAATGTCATAGAATTTCTCGAGTTTTCTATCACTAACCCTCCTATCAAGTCTTTGAGGGAAAGGAGGGGGAGGTCTAGGAATTGGTGCTAGAGCTTTTGGTGCCTCTTTCACCTTTTCCTTTACCTCTTCACGATTTTCTTCTTGGACATTCACTTCTTTTGGGAGCTTTTCAACTTCAACAACAATTGGCACTTCAACTTATGCCTCAACCTCTTGCTCAAGATCATCTACTGCAACATTTTTTTCATTTTCTTCTTGAAGTACCTTCCCCCTTCGCGTTGTGATTGCCATGCAATGAGAAGTTGGGCCACTCCCATTACCTTTAGGGTTTGCAATTTTTTCAGTTGGGAGTGTTCCATTTAGCTTTGGATTTTGCTCTCTTGACAAATCTCTCATTTGCATTTCAAGATTTTGTATGGATGCGGTGTGTGACCCCACAAGTTTGGCCATGTTTTTCGTTGAAGTGTCGCTTATTTCTTGGTTTTGCAATACACTTTCAAGCATGCTATCCAATTTGAACTCACTTGAAGAACCTTCCTTCGAATACGAGGAGTTAGAGTATTGCCCCTTTGGTGGAACATCGGGGTTTGAACTCTTGTTGCATAATTGTTGTTGTTGTTGCTACAACTACCTTGACTTGATCCGCCTTGATCATTAAGCCATTGTTGATGGCCTTGCCGTTGCGGGTTAGGTCTCCTTTAATTTTGTTGTCGATAACCACCTTGATAATTATGGATATAGTTTGCTTCCTCGCACTCTTAATTCGCCAAGGGTTGCATATGTTCCACAACATTTACCTTCTTTGTTTGGTTTTCCGTGAACATCTTGGTTAACACATTAATGTTGGTGGCAAGCCCAGAAATTACTTGGTCTCTCTCCTGGTTCTCCTTAATCATGTTGGTCATAGAAGGAGTACCGTATGCGATTCCACCCGTGGTGTTTGTCGAGTGCCAAGCTTGATTGTGCTCTGCCATCCTGTCTAGAATTTGTGTAATCCTTGTGAATGTTTTGTCCATGAAATATCCATCTGCCACATTTTTGGCTATCGATTTGTTCAATGGATCAAAGCACATGTAAAGCTTCTCCAACAAGATTATATCCGGAAAACCATGATTCGGCGACCTCACTAGGTATAGCTTGAAACGATCCCATGCCTCATGTAAGTGTTCCCCTGAGAGTTGCTGGAAGAAGAAAAATTTATCTAAGAGCTCGAACTTCTTGCTTGGCTAAGAAATCACGGACGAGTTCACGCAAAGATTGTATGGAATGAGGAGGTAGATTTTGGATCCATTTCATCACCTCTCCTGCTAATGAGTACTTGAATACCCGCAGTCTCAGCGCATCATCTGTCACGTTGTTCTGCTTGTGCATCAGACACACTCCCAAGAAGTTTCTAAGATATTGTTTTGGATCATCATCGGTAGAATTTCTTTATAATCCCTCCGCTTTAAGCATTAGGATTAAACCATGTTCCACCTTGAAGGTAGCAACATCAACTCGCGGAGGGACAATGGAATTTGTATCCTCGATGTATTCCTCTATATCGGCAAAAGGATTCTCTTCTTCCTCATACTCAGCCATGTTTTCCTAGATTACCAAGTAAAGCAAGCAAAGTGTTATGGAATAGACAAACACGTAAAGTAAAGCACACACTAATTAGTAATTTCAAAATAGTATTCCCCTACAACGACACCAAAATTTGATACGCTCAAATTACACCTTAATAAATGGTGTAAAGCGGTCGATGCCAATTATAATAACCCAACTATCCTGGGGTTGAATCGCACAAAGAATAGATGTGAAAATATTACTTTAGTAGTGTGAAACTTGACTTAAATCGTAATTCTATTACGTTAGCTAAAAGAGTGTTGTAATTATGTGTAGTGAAGACAAATATAATATTTTGAGATTGTAATTAATTTGATTAAAGAAACCAAGGTTGTGTCCCCTTCAATGGAATGTAATGTTATCGGTGTTAATATGATAAATTTCTAGTGGGAGGTTCTTGATATGCAAATGATTTCTAAGTGACTACTCAATATTTTCCAAAAGTTGAGTAGTATTTCCTCTTTATGATTTTTCCAAATATAAAAGAGTTTCAATTAAGAATAATCAATTTATGCCAAATAGAATCAAAGTTTTCCTAAGTGATTCTATTAAACAATGTTTAAAGCCTTGAGTTTTTGATATTCAATTCTACCAAACACTAACCCACTTTTCCAAGTAAAGAAAGAGTAAAATGGAATTTGTTAATGTTTGCAACCACCAACAATAAATGAAGCATGAGAAATGAATAAATATCAACCAACCATTATATATATATATATATATATATATATATATATATATATATATATATATATATATATTCAATGGTAAACACCCATTTAGGGTCCACAACCTTAGTGTTTAAGACTAGCCACTCATTCTAAAATACAAAGATAAAACAATTGTTAAAGTCATAAAGCTTACAAAAGTGCAAGAATCTCTCTTCAAAAGCTTACAAAATAATGGAGTATTCAATGCCTTCAATGTAGCCTCTTTTTCAGACAAGATGACCCACAAAGACCCTAGTAAATCTATTTATAGTGGACTATAAGTTGGGGTAAAAATTTGACAAAAATGTCCCTGTAGAACACTTATGCGACCGCATACTGGTCTCAGATCACGTATGCGGTCCGCGTAACTTCCTAATGCATCGAAGAACCTCAGTTCTCCAAACCCAGAATTTTACCGCATTTCAGTTATGCGGTCCGTATAACCATTATGCGACCGCATTTTCCCTCGCAGAAGTGCTTCTAAGCTTTCTTCATTTCAATTTTGCGATCATTATGCAGTTCGCATAAGTTTTATGCGACCGCATAATGGGTCACATTTTCTCCTCTTTAGTTGGCCATGAGTCTGCTTCAGTTTGCGGTGATTATACGGTCCGCATATGCCTTCTGCGATCGCAAATTGCAACATTCCTACCCTTTTGTGGCTTTTTGACTTATTTTCCTTGTTTTTGGGTCCTCAAGCCTCATCACTGCAAAACACCAAAACTTCATAATAATTAACTAAAAATGCATTGAAAGACGAACTAAAGTCTATGTAACTGGTATCAAATTTGCCAAAATTCTAGGGCACATCAACGACGTGCATGTTTCCATCATATTAGATAGAGGCCCTCAGTTCACTTCACATTTCTAGAGAGTCGTACATAGTGAGTAGGGGACCCATGTAGAGCTCAACACAGCATTCCATCCGCAGAACGACAGGCAGTCAGAGTGGACAATTCAGATATTGGAGGACATGCTCAAAGCATGTGTGATTGACTTAGAAGGGGTAGTGGGATCAGTTCTTACCCTTGGCCGAGTTTGCTTAAAACAACAGTTATCAGTCCAGCATCGAGATGGATCCATTTGAGGCTTTATATGGTCGGAGATGTCGATCTCCCATCTGATGGTTTGAGCCCGGCAAGGCTAAGTTATAGGGTACTGACTTGGTGAAGGATGCCTTGGAAAGGTAAAGTTGATCCAGGAGCGACTTCACACAGCACAGTCCGGACAGAAGAGTTACGAAGATCAGAAGGCACATGATGTATCATTTATGGTCGGCGAGAAGGTTCTCTTGAAAGTCTCGCGAATGAAAGGTATTATGAGATTTAGGAAGAAGGGCAAGCTAATGTGACCCCAAATCTAAACTGGCCGTGATGGCACTTATCGTGGTACTAGGCTAGCCAAATTTACTGAAACTATCATAAGGTTCCCATGTAATACATAAATTATCCTACGTTTCATAATAATTTCCACTTGTAAACATTTCAAAACAATAAAAATGATCAGAACGTCTAAACACAGCCCCAACATCTGGAGTCAACCGTCATGAGCATTTAAAAGCAATACAGTCGGGTACAAATTCTTTACTACAACAAGTCTGGGAAGTAATGTAAAAATGATAGAGTAAGAAGGAGAAAGGGAAGGGTTGCGGACGCCGAGCAGCTACCTTACAATCTCCGAACAATGCTCCGAATGGGGTAGATCAACTATCGCTCTACCCCGATACTTGAATCTGCACACAAGGTGTAGGGAGTAACGTGAGTACGCCAACTCAGTAAGTAACAACCATAACTAAAGACTTGAGTGCAGTGACGAGCATTTAAAGATCATAAAAAACTAATCAGAAATCTACATTTCTGAGTATTTCATAAAATTCTCCAAGTTTCCATGTAAATCTCGTATAAAACATTTGTTCACGTTTTCATTAGAGGCTTAGTGTAAAGAAGAGTGAAAATAGTAGTTTCATAAAAATATCAGTCTTTCGGGCACAATTTCACTCACAAATAAAGCCTCTCGGGCAAGCCTCTCAGCCATTCGTGACTCCACTCTCATAAGTCAAGCTCACACTCAGCACCCTCACTCAACAGGTACCATATAACAACCGCTGCGGCGCGCAACCCAATCCATATAATAACTCGTTGCGGCGTTCAGCCCGATCCGTAATAGTAACATGTTGCGGCGTGCAACCCGATCCATAATAGTCGACTGCGGTCACTGGGGGTGTATAGACTCTTGGAGGGGCTCCTACAGCGCAAGCGCTGTATTGATGCGGCGTGTAGCCCGATCCAATATATATATATATCTCGCTGAGGCATGCAGCCCGATCCATATATCTTGCTGCGGCGTGCATCCCGATCCATACATACATATATATATATATATTGTGCTGCGGCGTGCAGCCCGATCCATAACTATTTTCACAAGTCTGGCTCTTGGCCTCACTCAGTCATCCTCACAAGCCACTCGGGCAACTCATCACAAATCACATGGACTCAGCCCAAATTATCTCTCAAATTTCTCAAACAAGGTGATAAATAGTAATGAGGACAGTAGTAAAAATATCCCTGAGGGTCTAAACAAGTTGGCACAAGGCCCCAAACATGGCATACATCCCATATTATGGTATAAATCTCTAAAAT
The DNA here is from genome assembly GCA_005239495.1 of Nicotiana undulata. NCBI lineage: Eukaryota > Viridiplantae > Streptophyta > Magnoliopsida > Solanales > Solanaceae > Nicotiana > Nicotiana undulata. The sequence goes on from ML255318.1 coordinate 16,669, forward strand.
ACAGAATATCATGTGGTTTCAAATCAAATACGCTGCTTAATAATCGCTACGGGATGGACCAAGTCTCGATCCCTACCAGTGCATGCCCACACGCCCGTCACCTAGCATGTGCGTCACCTCATTTATCAAAACCATATGAAATACCGGGGTTTTATACCCTCAGGTCTAGATTTACAATCGTTACTTACCTCAAACTGGCCCGAATACTACTCCGCGATGCTCTTGCCTCTCGAATCGGCTCCCAAATGCTACGAATCTATTCAAAACCAGATTAATAAAATCAAAATATGCTAGGGAGACGACACAGATTCGAACATTATCAAAATTAGGCACAAATCCCGAAATTGGCTAAACCTGACCCCCGGGCCCATGTCTTGGAATTCGATAAAAATCACAAAACTGGAATCCTTATCCTCCCACGAGTCTATACATACCAAGAACATCAAAATCGGACCACAATTTCCCTTACTCAATTAAAGTCCCAATTTCCCATGCCCTAACTTCCCCAAATTTTGGGTTTAAATCCCCCTAATTTTAGGTTTAAGCACTTATAAATCAACATAGAATCGAGTTATGAAGTCAAAAATCTTACCTCCAAGTGTTTCTCTTCGATTCCCTCTTACATCCCTCTCAAAAGCTTCAACGGTCGCTCAACAAATGTGAAAATAGGCTGAAAATCGCGAAGGAGGAGTCTTAAATATTCTACCTAGAACACCCTATGCGAACACGGCATAACCCTCGTGTTCGCGTAGGCTAAACAAGCCAGCTCCCAAATTACTCAGTGCGAATGTGACCCAGAGTACGCGAACGCGAAGCATCACACTCCCTCAACATCGCGAACATGTCCGCTTCCGTGCGAACGCATAGGCTAACTGGCCTGGGTCCCCAGCTGGAGCTTCCCCTTTGTGAACGCGTTCCTCTGGTGCGAACGCATAGAATCACACTGCAAACCCCTTCGTGTTCGAATCATCCCCCCTACGCGAACGCATAGGATAAATCCCGAGCTCCTCCCATCTACTATTCGCGGACGCGGGACCCCACCGCGAACGCATAGAACAATTTTTCTCTGCAACAACACCAGAAAATCTGCTATATCCCAAAACCAAATATTGATTCGTTAACCACCCGAGGCCCACAGGAACTCAACCAAACTTGCCATCACATCCCACAACATCATTCAAACTTAGTAGAGCCTTGTTAACGCCCAAAACACCAAAATCACATCGGATTCAAGCCTATGAACTTAGAAACTTCTAAATTTCGCCAATGATGCCGAAACCACCCAAACCTTTTCCGATTGACCTGAAAATTTGCACACACATAAAAAATGATACTACGAACTTGTTCCAACTTTCAAAATTATATTCCAACCCCGATAGCTAATTTTTCATTGCCGACCGGAAATCGCCAAAAACTCATTTTTCGCCAATTCAAGCCTAATCCTACTCCGGACCTCCAAAAAATATTCTGAACTCACTACTAAGTCCCAAATCACCTAACAAAGCTATCTGAATCATAAAATCCATATTCCGAGGTCGTTTATCAAATAGTCAACTTCCGGTTGACTTTTCAAACCATAAGGCCAACTTAAGAGACTTAGTGTCTCATTTCTCACCACGACCACTGTGAACCCAAAACAACCAAACCAACACTTCATAAAAGATATTAACAATACATAATAAAGCAGAATTAGGGGAAACAAGGCTAAACTCTCGAAATGACCGATTGGGTCGTTACAGCTAAGCCCTAGGATTATAGGCCCATTTGAGGTGTGGAGGCGAGTTGGGGAGGTTGCTTTACCTCCCAGCCTATTAGGGGTTCATCTTGTATTTCACGTGTCTATGCTCCGGAGGTATCACGCCGACTGGTCACATGTGTTAGACTTCAGCACTATTCAGCTAGATGAGAGCTTGGGTTATCAGGAGGAGCCAGTTTCCATTGTTGCTAGACAAGATTGCCACTTGAGGTCCAAGAGGATTTCTGCGGTAAGTTTCAGTGGAGGGGCCAACCAATCGAGGAGGCGACCAAGGAGTATGAGGAAGACATGCGGAGCAGATATCCACACATATCCAGCACTTCATGTATGAATCTACACTCGTTCAAGGACGAACATTTCTTTAAGAGATGGAGAATGAAACGACCCGTCCGGTCGTTTTGCTTTCTAGAACCCTGTTCCCCTAAATAACACCTCCCGTACTTGATTTTACTGATTTATGACTTGAGGGGGATGGGTGGTTTGGAATTTGGAAGAGTTTGGGTAAAAATTGGAACACTTGGTTCCTTAAGGATGGATTAAAAGGCCAAATTTGACTTCGGCCAATATTGAGTAAATGGCCTCAAAATTGGGATTTGACGGTTCCAATAGGTTCATATGATGCTTTCGGATTTGGGTGTATGTTCGGATTAGGTTTTGGATGATCCAGGGGCGTTTTGGAGCCTAATAGTGAAAGTTGGGAATTTGAGAAAATTCCATAAGTTTAGGTTAAACCGAATTTTTACATTCTAGGTGTCCGTTTGGGATTATGAGCCTGGGAGTAGCTCCGTATAGTGATTCTGGACTTAGGAACGTGCTCGGAAGTGGATTCGGAGGTTCGTAGGTCGTTTCGGAGTCATTTGGCGAACGTTAGAACTTGAAGTTTTTGGAAAGTTTGACCGAGGTGGACTTTATGATATCGGGTTCGGATTTCAGTTCTGAAAGTTGGAGTAGGCCTGTAATGTCATTTAAGACTTTGCACGCAAATTTTGGCGTCATTCCGAGTTGATTTGATAGGAATCGGACACGCTGAGGTGTTTTAGAAGTTTTTAGAGTTCATGAGTAAATTCATGTGGCGTCCAATTCGTGGTTTTTATGTTATTTTGGTGTCCCGATTGCGCGAGCAAGTTTGTATGATGTTGTTAGACTTGTGTGAGTATTTGGTATGAAGCCCCGAGGGATCGGGTGAGTTTCGGACGTGTGAAAGGAGTTAAAAACACACCATATTTCTGGTGTTCTTGGCAACAGCTGGAGGTCTCGCAAATGCGAACCTTGCATTTGTGATAAGGACTTCGCAATTACAAAGGAGCCCGATCGAGGCAGTGTTCTCATTTGCGACACTTATGCCACATTTGTGATCCTAGTAAGCGACTCTTTAGTTGCATTAGCGACCCTAGCAGTTGAAGCCCAGGATTCGCATTTGCAAGGCTTTTGTGGCATTTGCGAACCTGGTGTCGCAAATGCGACATCAGAGGGTTGTGTCAAGCTCTTTTAATGCGTGACTTAGGCCATTTATTTCATTTTACTTTATCTCTTAGGCGATATTTGGAGATTTTGGAAGAGGGTTTTCACCTAGAACTTTGAGGTAAATAATTTCTACACAACATGAGTTAAAAACATAAATTATGGGTAGATTAACATGTAAAAATTAGTGAAAATCAAGGGTTTAGATGAAAACCTGGGTTATTGGTAAAAATGAGATTTGACCACGAAATGTGTTATGGAACTTAGTAAAAATTATATATTTATGTTCCTAAGGCTATGGGTAACAACTTTCTTTGTAAAGTTCCGGAATCCGAGCACGTGGGCCCGAGGGTGAATTTTAGGAATCTTGCAATTTGGTGTGGGTAATCACTTTAGTAGTGGAGATATGGACTTTTGAGCATAAATTGATTAGCCTATGTAATGTTTGACTTGTTCCGAGTCGTTTGGTATCGAATTTGGAGGTTTGAGCGCATTCTTGAATTTGGGAAGTAGGATTTGAGACGAGGTAAGTCTCCTTTCTAACCTTGTAAGAGGGAATTAACCCCATAGGTAAATTAAATAAATGTTTGTACCTATTTGTGAGGGCTACGTGCGTACGAGGTGACAAGAATCCGTACGTAGATACTATTATGCTATTGTTTGGGTAGTTTAGGACTCGTATCATGCTATATTTGAAATGTTTGCGTCCTTACTTGCTAATATAATCACTTAAGTCATCTTAGAAATTGATAAAAAAGAATTTTATAAGGTTAAATTCACTTACTTGAAGATTTGTATGAGACTCTTGACTGTAAATGAGAAATTTGTGGATCGGGCCGAGTGCCTCGGTAATAAATAGATGCATCAATGGTTCGCGTCGTTCGACCCTCCGGCAGTGCACAGTTTAAATATTAAGTCGGATCGGGCCGTACAACCTCATCATAATTTGCGCATGATAATTATTTGTAACTCTCCATGATTTATACTACTTAACAGCTTGTTTGGATTGTTGTTACCCATTGTATCATATTGTATTATTTTCCCGGAACAATATTTGTTTTGATTGTTTAGTTAAAATTGGTTGTATTGTATTATTAAATCTATTGTCCCGGAACAATGTGAAGTCCCATTTTTTGAAACAACCGATTTGGTGCGGTGGGATTATTTCCTATTTTTCTTTCCAATTATGCCCGAACTTATTACTTTATAATTCTATTTTATCCTTTACCTTTTTTTATTTTGTAAGGCCCCAGAAACGTTTCCTAAGCAATATAGGATTTCGGGGTGCCAGGTAGACCAATTAAATATTATATGTGCTTTAAATATGATGTAAATGAATTGGATGTTGTGAATAAGTGTATGAGTAATATAATAAGTAATGCGAGGTCCAAGAGGAAGCCTAAGTCTAAGCCAAATGGGAACATTTCATAACAAGCTAAAATTCCAAAGGTATTTGCACCAGTCCACACCTTGAACGAGCGTATCTACTTATATATAAGGTATTATGTTATGCATTAACTATCAAATGAAAGTTCTTCAAGTCTAGTTTCTAACTCTTCGAACCGTTCGTCATTTAGACATTCCTACACAAAGTTATGATCAAATTACCAAAGGCTGGATTTGCGACCATTTTTGCTATCGCGAAACGACTATGCGGACCGCATTTGTGTCGCATAATGGGGCAGAATCGGGCAAAACCATTATGCTATCGCATGTTGATTATGCTATAGCATAGTTGATTATGCTATCGATTATGCTATAGCATAATAATTATGCTGCAAGAATGCTGCCCACATGTTGATTATGCTGTCAATTATGCTATAGCATAATTGACTTCGGGGGTCATTTTTGGAACTTTTCATATCCGAACCCACTTTGATAAATAATCTTTGGGGATTCATTTGGGACTATTTTTACACTAAATCTAGAGAGAGGTGAGAGCATTTTAGAGAGAGAAAGAGGGAACCTGGCCTCCTAATCATCAATCTTGCACAAATCCTCAAGAATCAAGCTTGCTAATCTCTAGCTCATTATCTTCCGGGTAACTCCTACTTCTAATATTTCATATGTGAGATTATGAGATTAAAAATGTAATGTGGGGTTAGAAATAGGCCAGCATGTGATTAACTTACCATAACCTAGTAAAGGGAAGTAAGTTAGAGTAATCTTTCACTAAAGAGGGTTTATTAATCTAATGGATCACATAGTTTTTGATAAAATGCCCAAATGAGTTCATGATTCCTAATTCTAAGTTTAAACATGTCATCTTGTAAATTAGATGGAAGGTGATAGAAGGTCCGGTGGTTTGAGAATAGATATTAAAGGGAACTTTCGACTCGAGGTATGTATGACTAACTTTAATCTTCGAAGAGTCACCTTGTTGGTGTCCGAGCATTTGGTATGAGTTTCTTGCTTGAGCATATGTGAATTGATTGTCCTAATGTGTTGAGACGTAAGATTCTATTCTCTGATTATACTAGTTGATTTCCATGCCACCATGCTATATGAGATTGTGAAAATGGTGATTCCTTGTGCTTACTCTATCATGTGAAAAGCTCGTTAACTGTTGAATACCTCGGTATGAAAGGATGTACTACCAAATGAAATAAATGATAACGAATCCAATTGTTGAATGTATCTAAGTCCTAAATGCTGTGTAGTACATAATGGAAAGGAAACGTGGATAAACTAATTGAGCTATATGTTGATGGCATACCGTATATGTGTAACGACCTGGTCTGTTATTAAGTAGAACCTGCATTATAATTGCTGCTATTTCCTTGTTATAGACTGGTTATACTATAATTGATGTATTAGAGTTGGTAGGCTTGAAATCGAATGGTGGTAGTGGGAATTCAGTCATTTAGACTTTAAAAATAACCTTGAAATGGGAAAAGTCAACTGAGAGTTGACTTATTAGTAAACGACCTCAGAATGCAGATTTTTTGGCTCGTATAGCTTCGTTAGGTGATTTGGGACTTAGGAGTGTGTTCAGAATAATTTTGTGATGTCCGGTGTAGTATTAGGCTTGAATTGGCGAAAGTTAGTTTTTGGCGATTTCTGGTTGGCAGCGGAAAATAGGCTATCGGGGTTGGAATAGAATTCCAACAGTTGTAACATGTTCGCAATGCAATTTTGGATGTGTCTGCAAGATTTCAGGTCAATCGGAGTTGATTTGGATAGTTTCGACATCATTGGTGGATTTTAGAAATATCAAAGTTCTTAGGCTTGAATCTGATGTAAATTTGGTGTTTTTATGTTAGTTTTGGTGTTTTGAGTGTGAAACTAAGTTTGAATGATGTTATGGGATATGTTGGTAAGTTTGGTTGGGGTCCCGAGGGGCTCGTGGATTGATTTCGGGTGGTTAACGGGCATTTTTGGACTTAGAGCAATGCTGGTTTTCTGGTGTCAGTGCAGCATATTTTTACTCTATGCGATCGTGTGAAGGGAGTCGCGATCGCATAGTGCATTTTGAGAGGGAGTAGGATTTACACTCTGCGATCGCGTGAAGAGAGGTGCGATCGCGTGGGGTTGAGAATTTTTTCTCCGCGATTGCGACAGGGAGTCCGCGATCGCGGTGAAGAAATAACTGCGCAAATATAAATTAAACCCTCCGCGGCCTAAACATATTTTTACACCATTGTTGTACGGAAGAGAGCTTTTGAGGCGAGTTTTGAAGGGGAACATATGTTTTCTTCATATAGGTAAGTATTTTGATCATTAAAAATCAATTACGGATGATTATAGAACATAATCTCAGCATTTAATTCATGAAAATAAGTAGAAAAAGGTGGGTTTAGGGCTTGAGATTATGAGACCTTTAGGGGTCGATTTGAGGGGTCAAACAGACTACGAATTTGATGTTCTTTATATGTACGGACTCGTGAGAGGACGAAGAACATTTTGGTATAAAAATTTCTGAGTTTCAGGATGCGGGCCCGGGGGTCGGGTTTTGACCGATTTCGGAATTTTGAGCTAAATGTGATATCTTTCGATTGGAATTCGTTCCTTAAGCATAATTTGATGATAAAAAAATCTGAACTTGGTAGATTTGGAGCCTTCGGAGGTTGATTCGAGAGGCAAGCGCATTGCGGAATAGTTTTCGGGCTAGTTTTGAGGTAAGTAATGTCTTTAAATCCTGTCCTGAGGGTACGAAACCCCGGACTATGCACCCTTTCACGGGTTTTGAAATGAAACGGTTGGAACTTTGGAAATATCTTCCGCATTTAGGCGACTATTGAGTTTCTAAACCGACCTTTAAGCCTATGCTTAATTAGTATTATTTTATTATGATATGATTTGGGCTGTAAGCCGTGTTTGGGGCCTAGTGCCGATCTGTTTTCCCTTTGAGGGTTGTGTTTATTAAAATTTCCTTACTGATATGCTATAATTTTACACTCAGTCTTTTCCTGATAAATTGATTTGACACTCAGAGTATTTTGATACTACTTATTAAAAATGAAACACTGTTTTGGGTCGAGAACCCGGTATGTTTATGGCCTAAGGAAAAATTGAGAGTGTCTGACTGAGTCAGGCTTTCAGGCCTATATTGTGAGGAGGCTTTCAGGCCTATATTGTGATGATGCTTTCAGTACTATATTATGAGGAGGCTTTCAGGCCTTATGAGAGAGGTGAGGAGGCTTTCAGGCCTTATGTTGCTATAGCGCTTGGGATGTAGGAGCCCCTTCGGAGTCTGTACACACCCCAGTGAGCGTCGGTACCGATTGAGTGATGATGATTGCCCGCGGGGCTGATACTGAGTGACGATTGCTACTGAGTGATGATCGATATTGAGTGATTGAGGGAATGCCTGAGGGCAACTGTTACGAGAAATGATTTTGGTCCGAGGGGCAGATTTTTGATGATTTTACTAAGCTTTCGAACTATGATTTACTTCGTTTTCAAACTGACTTTTACTGAGAATTTTACTGAGATATACTGATATTACACTTGTTTTAAAGGATTTCTGGAAACTGATTTCGAACTTATTCTTTGATGAATACTACATGGTGACTTGGTGTTTTACTAGTTTTGTGAAATTGTATATCTGTACTGTGTGTTTCATATATCTCATACTACGATTTATTTACATTACTACTGAGTTGGCGTACTCATAAAGACTCCCTGTGCCTCTGTGCACAGATCCAGGTACCGAGTTTGAGTCGTAGCTGCCTTGTTCGATAGCAGGAGTTCACGGGATTTCGAGGTACTTGTCCAGCGTCCACAACTTCTCCATTTTCCTTCCTTATTTAGTTTTAGCACTTGATTCAGAGACATATATTATACTGTTAGCAAAGTTAGATTTATTTATTCTTAGATGCTCATGACTATTGACTCCCGTTCTTTGGAGGTTGTTTTAGACTATTATTGGGACGTTATGACTAAAATTCATTATTCTATGTTTGGTTGCATGCTTATTATTCAAGTTGTGAACTCTTATAATTGAACAATTGCGTAGTAAGGTGATGGTTGGCTAGAGTAGTTCCACGATAGGCGTCATCACGACCTGTTAGGATTTGGGGTCGTGACAAGTTGGCATCAGAGCTCTAGGTCACATAGGACTCAACGGTCATGAGCAAGTTCAGTAGAGTCTTGCGGATCGGTACGGAGACGTCTGTACTTATCTTTGAGAGGTTGCAGAACTCTTAGGAAACATCTATATCTTTTGAACTCTTTCGTGCCAATCTATTGATTCTTGGAATCTAAACTTATGTTGTTTCATTCTCTCACAGATGGTGAGGACATGCAATACCGATCAGGGTGACCAGGCACCATCCAGAACCACAAGGGGTCGGGGCCGTGGTAGAGGTAAGGGACCAGCCCGCGCAGCAGCCAAGACAGTACCCCATGATCCCCCTATTGTTCAGGATCAGGTTCCCGCCGATGGTGCTCCACAAGGACAGGCTCAGGCACCGGCAGTGCCTATTGTTATTCCGGGTCTTTAGGAGACCCTAGCTTAGATATTGACGGTGTGTTCCAGTTTAGCTCAGGCAGTTGCTATGTCCACTACTGCCACTGCATCTCAGGTCGGGGGAGGCAATCAGACTCCAGCTGCCCGGACACCTGAGCAGGTTGTACGGGGTATTCAGACACCGGGAGAAGCCCCAGCTCAGCCGGTTGTCCCAGTACAGGATTTTGTGGTTCCAGCTATGCCCGAGGATGAGCAGCGTAGACTGGAGAGGTTCAGCAAACTTAAGCCTCCGACTTTCAGCGGCACAGAGGGTGAGGATGCCCAAGGTTTTCTGGATAAGTGTCAGATGATACTACATACTAGGGGTATGTTGGAGACCAGTGGGGTCTCGTTTATTACATTTCAGTTTGCGGGTGCTGCTTTTACTTGGTGGGAGTCATCGAGAGGCATAAGTCGGTTGGTTCAGCACCACTCACTTGGCAGTAGTTCTCCATGATCGTTTTAGAGAAGTATGTTCCTCAGTCCCACAGAGAGGAGCAGCGCAGGCAGTTTGAGCAGTTGTGTCAGGGAGAATTGTCAGTTACTCAGTACGAGATGAGGTTTTCTGAGTTGGCCAGACATGCTTCTGAGATTGTCCCTACTGACAGGGAGAGGATTAGGAGGTTCGTAGATGGTCCTACTTATCAGCTTCGGATCTTGATGACCAGGGAGAGAGTGTCTGGAGCTACATTTAAGCATGTTGTTGAAATTGCTCGGGATACTGAGTCGGTTCATAGGCAGGATCGTGAGGAAAGAGAGGTCAAGAGGCCTCGGGGAGCAGTTAACTTCAGTGGTGCCCCTTCTAGAGGGCAGTTTCAGCACAACAGAGGTCGTTCATTTAGACCTCCACAGCTAGTTCGCGCAGCTTTCAGTGGTGTATCTTCGGGGCAAGGTCCTCGCAATTCTCATCATGGACGTTAATCTTTTATTTCCCTCCCAGCTCAGAGCTCCGCCCGAGCATCATCTTATCAGGGCTCTTCTATGCATGTTTCGTCTGGTGGTCATCAGTGTGACAGCGGTTCTCGTCAGTTTTCATCTCCGGCTTCAGGTAGTTGTTATGAGTGTGGAGGGTTCGGACATGGGTGGAGGCAGTGTTCCCATCGTCCTAGTAGTTAATCTCAGTAGAGGGTTCATCCCTCGGCTTCAGTCTCAGTCACATCAGCACCTACCCAGGCAGCCAGAGGTGGTGGTCAGGCAGCTAGAGGCCGTCCTAGAAGGGGAGGTCGAGCAGGTGGAGGCCAGCCGCGTATTTATGCACTTCCGGCTAGGCCTGATGCTATGGCATCTGATGGAGTGATTACATGTACTATTTCAGCTTGTCACACTGATGCTTTGGCTTTATTTGACCCTGGTTCCACGTACTCTTATGTCTCATCCTATTTTGCTTATTTTTTTAATATGCCCCGTGAGTGCCTAGTTACTTCTGTTCATGTTTCGACTCAAGTGGGCGATACTATTGTTGTAGACCGTGTGTACCGGTCGTGTCTTATATCTATTGGGGGTCTGGAGACCCGAATGGACTTGATGTTACTCAGTATGGTCGATTTTGATGTAATTCTGGGCATGGATTGGTTATCCCCATGTCATGCGATTCTTGATTGTGAGGAGGTTTTCAGGCCTTATGAGAGAGGTGATAAGGCTTTCAGTCCTTATGAGAGAGGTGAGGAAGCTTTCAAGTCTTATGTTGTTATCGCGCTTGGGTTGTAGGAGCCCCTCCGGAGTCTGTACACACCCCCAGTGAGCGCCGGTACCGATTGAGTGATGATGATTGCCGCTGATATTGAGTGACGATTGCTACTGAGTGATGATCGATATTGAGTGATTGAGGGAATGCCTGAGGGCAACTGTTACGAGAAATGATTTTGGCCCTAGGGGCAGATTTGTGATGATTTTACTAAGCTTCCGAACTATGATTTACTTCGTTTTCGAATTGATTTTTACTGAGAATTTTACAGAGATATACTGATATTACACTTGTTTTAAAGGATTTCTGGAAACTGATTTTGAACTTATTCTTTGATGAATACTACATGGTGACTTGGTGTTTTACTAGTTTTGTGAAATTGTGTATCTATACTGTGTGATTCATATATCTCAGACTACGATTTATTTTCATTACTACTGAGTTGGCGTACTCATAAAGACTCCATGTGCCTCTGTGCACAGATCCAGGTACCGATTTGGAGTCGTAGCTTCCTTGTTCGATAGCAGCAGTTCACGGGATTTCGAGGTAGCTGTCCAGCGTCCACAGCTTCTCTATTTTCCTTCCTTATTTAGTTTTAGCACTTGATTCAGAGACATATATTATAGTTTTAGCAGAGTTAGATTTATTTATTCTTAGATGCTCATGACTATTGACTCCAGTTCTTGGGAGGTTTGTTTAGACTATTATTGGGACGTTAAGACTAAAATTCATTATGCTATGTTTGGTTGCATGCTTATTATTCAAGTTGTGAACTCTTATAATTGAACAATTGCGTAGTAAGGTGATGGTTGGCTAGCCTAGTTCCACGATAGGCGCCATCACGGCCTGTTAGGATTTGGGGTCGTCACAATATGACTCACTATTTGATAAAGATTTATGTGGCCTTGATTTCATATGGTTATTGGTTGTTACGAATGAATATCCTTGATGATGAGAATCTTTGTGATTGAATTTTTGGTTGATGTTGCTATTAAATACATTGTTGAACATATCGAAGTGCTAAAGGTTGTGTAGTAAATGATGAAAGTAAATATGGACTGATTTTATTGAGTTAAATGATTGTGGCAACACTATATATGAATTACTGATTGGTAAGGATCATTTTTCCTTGATTTCACATAGTTATTGGTCGATATGAACTTATGTTCTTCATGATGAAGATCCTGGTGATTTAATTGTTGGTGGTTGTTGTTGTGAAATGTGATTGTACGGTGGGATCGGGTTGAGCGCCGCAACACGAAGTAATAAGGGTGGAAAAGTAATAAGGGTAAAATGTGATTGTAAGGTGGGATCGGGTTGTGCGCCGCAACACGAAGTAATAAGGGTGGAGAGACAATAAGGGTGAGATATGACTGTACGGTGGGATCAGGTTTCGCGCTGCAACAGATGAAAAATTGAAATGAGTAACTGTGAAGCCTTCATTGTGATTTTCTGTATTTCTGTGTGGTATTTGTTTGGTTTCCCTGGCTGTCTTCTATTTGTGTACTGTTTGATTCTACTTAGAATAAAGCTTTTTCATACATACTAGTACTATTCAATGGTACTAACGTCCCTTTTGCCGGGGGCGTTACATCTTTTACATGGATGTAAGTGGTTCTATAGCAGGTAGTTCCGACCGCCGATAGTGGTGCCTTCTCTTCATCATTTCAGCAGTTCTGGTGAGCCCCATTTCCTCTCGGGTCCGTGTGTAGTCTATATCATCTTCTTTTGTATATGTTGTGTCTTTAAAGGTATAGCCGGGGCCTTGTTGCAGGCAAATCTATGTAAACTCCTAGTATTCTTAGAGGCTCCGTAGACACTATGTGGGTTGTATATATATATTTTGGGCAGTAGTTGTATTTACTCGTAATCGTGGACTGAATCGGAAATGTTGCATGTAGCTTGTATCTTTTGGGATTATCAAATGCTAAAATGTTAAAAGGAGAAATGAACTTAAGTTGTAAGTCCGTGCTTTGATTTAATTTGTTATTTCATACGGAATATTATATATCATAAACACGGGGTAACGCATTGGGCAGGAAAGGCAATCCAGGTCCGCTTGACCGGGATCATCCGGTTAGGCGCCGGTCTCGTCCCTCGTATTTGGGGCGTGACATATTTTAAATGATAGCAAAGTCTCTTTCTCGTATAATTCTATAATAGAATTCTACGTTAAGTCTAATAACCTATATAAATTCTCAAAGACAACATTCCAAATATAACCTATATAATAACCTACATACGTGAAAACTCGTTTTGTTCTTCTGCAGCTACTTTTCTGGTAAAGGTTTTGTTTTACTTTTCTATGAATGGAGTCTACTTAACATTTTTTTTTAAATTTTTTATTATCATGATCTAATTATGAATATATTATACTTATTATTATTTTTTATATTAGTAACTTGTTCAACTAATTTCGATAGAATTTGCATGAATTTAATTGCTTAATTTATATATAATACACAATTAGTGATAAATTAATAGAAAGAGGTTTTCATAAATAATTGTTATGTCTAATTCTTGATAAATTAAATACTTAAAACAATTGAGGGTATTTTAGTAAACTTATCAGTTACAGTACAGTACGCTACAGTCAAACCAAACATCAAAATGTTATTTAACAACAACAAACAATACAATCTATCCAAACATTGTATTCATTAAACGATATGATACAATACAATACAGTACAATACGATACATTATAAAACAACGGGGAACAGTGATCCAAACAATGTGTAAATGCCTTGAAATGTAAGGTTTTAAATGATATGATGGAAGTTGAAATAATATTTGTGAAAGAAGAACTTATCACTTTCAGTTATTGAGCTTTCAGTATTATTCATGCTATCCATGCTTAGTATAACTCTTTAATTGTATTATTGTTAGCCGATAGTAAGTGTCAAGTCGACCCCTCGTCCCTACTTCTTCGAGGTTAGGCTGGATACTTACTGGGTACATGTTGTTTATGTACTCATACTACACTTTTGTACTTAATTGTACAGGATATGAGGCAGGTGCATCTAGTTACCCGTCCGACGCAAGTAGTTGATCCCCACTTCGAGACTTCACGGTGAGCTGCCATCCGATCCGTTCTGCGGCAACTGGAGTCTTCCTTATGTCTTACCTTTTTGTCTATTTCCTCTCAGACACAAGGCTAGCAATATTCTTTTGTATATTCTACTAGATTGCCCACACACTTGTGACACCAGGTCTTGGCACACTCACTAGTAGACTCAAGATTTTGGGTTTGCTTAGATGATTCTAATTAGTATTTATTGCTTCCGCTTGTTTATGTAACACCCGCAAAATTTCTAAATCTTTTTAACAAATAAGGAAATGTTCTTACGTAATAATTTATTTAAATGGGAAACCACTGGTGATCGGTGTTGACTTTCCTAACAACGGTGTTGGGCGACATCACGACCTATAATGGAATTGGGTCGTGACACTGGCCTACCCTCCTCATAGGCCTATCACAACTATTATGCCGCTCCCGACATTTGAAATGTAGCAAAAGAAACTTCGTTCACCTCACAATACCCATGGTGCAGATAATACGGTGACACTTCACTAGAAAACCCTGTGCATCCTCGGTAGTTATGCCACTGAAGGTAGGTGGACCATACTTCTTGATACTCTCAAGCCTCTTCTGCCGCTCTTCTAATTCCCTAGCCCTGACCTAAGGCTGAACTGGAATAACAGGTTGTAGCGGCACTACATTTGGAGTAAGACCAACATGAGCCTGTTGCTCTGGAGTACGGGCGGTTAGAGTTTGAGCTCCTCCCTAATTTTGTGAAATATCTGGTGCAACAGAGATCATTCCCGCCTGAGCCAAACATGCTCAGGAACTGCGCTAAAGTCTCTTGAAGTCCGGGGGTAACAACAAGCGCCTCCAGTGCTTGTCCCCCAACCGGAGCTACTGGTGGCTCCTCAACTCCTGCTATTATTGTGGCACGTGTCCCTCTTCTACCTCTACCTCGACCGCAACCTCTTGTGGCTCTAGCAAGGGGTGCGGGTGTCTGCCGACTGATCTGGTAGCACGTGTCTTCACCATCTTTGAGAGAATATAGATACAAAGGCTCAAACTTCGAAATAAGAAAATATGTATGACATGAATGAAAGAAGTGGAATTTTTCTAATAATTTTGTAGCCTCTCAAAGATAAGTACAAACGTCTCCATATCGATCTGCAAGACTCTACTAAACTTGCTCATGACTAGTAGAACTGATGAACCTAGAGATCTGATACCAACTTGTCACAACCCAAAAACTTGCCTTATGCATCGTGATGGCACCTAGTCTCTAAGACTAGGTAAATCGTTTACTTACAACAATTAACCCAGTTTAACAATAATATGTTAAAACCAAGTTTAATATTAAAACCGAAATATAGGTGAAACAAGCCTACGCGGCGATAATCACAACAACCTCACAAGACTAGGGAATACAGAGTCACGAACTCTAGATGAATACATAGAAAGATATCAAAAATTGAAATACAATACTGTTCGGATAACAAACTAACAGTACAACAAAAAGAGAAATGACTCCAAGGGACTGCGAAGACCAAGCAGCTCTACCTTGAATCCTCGCGATCAAGAAACTAACTCTGCCTGTGTCTGATATCTCCAATACCTGGATCTGCACAAAAATGTATAGAAGTATAATATGACTACACCACGGTCGGTACCCAGTAAATATAATATGAGTACACCTCGTGCCCATATTTCAATTAAGGATAACTCTAAAATAAAGGAAGTCACATAATGATAAGAGAGGTAACAACTTCAAATAAAGCATATAAGAGTAAACTTGACAAGTAAAAGATATAACATGTGCTAACAACTTCAAATAAATACATGAAAGAAGATTAAGAGGCTAAACTGGTCAATATCCACATATAAATCCGAGTACGCACTCGTAAGATTGAGTACACGTCTTTCACATAATTCAAATAATACAATAAATCCAAAATTCTAAGGGGTAGTTCCTCCATACAAAATTAGGCAAGATACTTACCTCAAAGTAGCGAAATCGATACTCTAAACTTCTCATGTGAAACAACCTCCGGGTGGATCGAATCTAGCCAAAATAACTTAATATCGCAAATAAAAGCCATATGAAACAATTCCCGATAATAAAGTTTTGATCTTTAACGAAAACCAAAAAATCAACCCAAAAAGACAAACTCTAGCCTGCACCTCGGATTCCGACAAAACCAACAAAATCCGATCACCCATTCGTATACGAGTCCAACCATACCAAAATTATCCAATCCCGACATGAAATCAACCTTCAAATAGTCATCTTATATTTTTGAACGTTTTTACAAAAATTCTAAATTTTCTCCAATTTAATTCACGAATTAAATGATAAAAACACGAATGAAATCATGTAATATAACAAAATCTGAGTCAAGAACACTTACCCCAACCCAAAGTGTGAAAATCCTCTCAAAATCTCCCAAAACCAAACTCTACAACTCATATATCATAAAAATGGACAAACCATCGATATAGAGTACTTTTATATTCCGCCCAGGCATCCATCTTACGCGATCACGAAGCACAAATCACAAGCTGCCAAAACTATATTCGCGAATACGTATTATAAGTCGCGAACGCGACTCACGATCTCAAGAAACCTTCACGAACGTGTTATCTACCTTGCGAACGCAGGGAATAAACCCCCAATGCCCCTTCCGGATTCCCTTATCCGTGATCGCGTAAGCAAAGGCGCGAACACGGAGAGCAACAATTAGAACCTTCGTTAGCGCGTATCCGCTGCCGAATCCGCGATGACCAAAAATACTCAGCTCCTATAATCACTACACAATCGTGGCCATATCTTCGCGATCGCGAAGAACACTAAAATACAAGAAAAACCAGCAACTCAAAAACAGGAAGAAATGGCTTGTAGCCCATCTGAAACACACCTGAGGCCCCGTCCAGTCATACCAACCAATCTAATAACATAATATGAACTTGCTCGAAGCCTCAAATAACATCAAACAACACCATAACCACGAATCACACATCTATTCAAGCCTAGTGAACTAATGAAATTTCAACTTCTACAACTCGTGCTGAATCATATCAAACCAATTCAGAACGACCTCAAAATTTGCATGCAAGTCCCAAATGACACAACGAAGCTATACCAACTCCTGAAATAGAAATCCGGACACTATATCAATAAAGTCAACTGCGGTCAAACCTCTGAACCTTCCAAAACCTTCAACTTTCGCCAAAAAGCATCAAATCAACCTACGAACCTCCAAATCCAAACCCGGACATACTCCTAAGTCCAAAATCATCATACGAAGCTAGTGGAATCATCAACAACATTCCTGAGTCATCTACACAAAAGTTAAACTCCGGACAACTCTTCTCACTTAAGCTTCTAACACAAGAACTATTTTGCCAAATCAATCCCGAATCACCTTAAAACCGAATTCGGATGTACACGTAAGTCATAATACACAATAGGAAGCTAGTTGAGACCTTACGCCACCGAACGAGATACTAATTCTCAAAACGACAGGTCGGGTCGTTACACTTACTTACACCTTTCTCTAAATGGATTAATGAAAATTAGATTACCATTTTAATTAGTTTAATGGCTCGGTAAGATTCAAGTAATGTACTTATTGAATGCATTTTTGTGTTTTAGCACTTCAACTCTAAAATGATAAGTAATTGGACTCATTGTCTCGCTTGATTAGCTAAATAACTGATGTAGAAATTTTGGTCTTATATGTTCTGATTTTTGAGCTTGAATAATTTTATGTCCATGTTAGTATCTTTATTTTAAATTAATATCTTAGTTGTATGCTTAGGTCATCTTATCTTAATTTGCATTTCTAAATGTTAGTTTAAGTATGGAACTATATTCTGTTTGTTTCATTTGAGCTTAGGAAAGGATAATCGGACTGTGAGAGATAGAAAATAAATTGGCCTGTAAGCTCTCCATATTTTAATTAGGGTATCTTTAGCCCTTGTTTGGATGGTTGTTTCACATCGTTTTATAATATATCATATCGTATTATATTGTATTGTACTGTATTTTTTGATGAATATAATGTTTGGATAGATTGTATCGTTTGCCGTTATTTCATGATATCATGCACCAGCAATATGAAGAATAAATTTTGCAATATTATAAAGAAAAATTATGATACAAAATAAATTTAGTATATAAAAAAGTAGAGTAAATGATAAAATAAAATTATTTAATAATAGTGAAATGTGAGATGAGATAAAAAGACAAGATAACGACGCAACCACACCAAATCGGTCGTTACATAAAGTGACACATTTCGTTGTTACGTAACGATAGATTTAACGATACGATAAAATAAAATTTAAGTAACAACCAAAACAACATCGTATTTAAAGTAACAATACGATACAATACAATTGGTAACAACCATCCAAACAAGCTATTAAGGAATACCCATGCGCTGAAAACTAATTATCCGCCCATGCCCATGTGGTTTTTCCCTACCCATTTTTTAAATACCTAGTCAGAGCCAAACAAATGAAGTCAAACTAAGTTGCTAAAACCAAGCCAATTCACAAACCAAATCAAATCAAGCCAAGTCAATTTAATCCAAACCAAGTCAAACCAAATCAAGCTACATTTAGCCAAATGGGTAGGTAGGTTGAATAATTAATTTTAATTGGGTAGGTATATATTGTAACTAACTTTCAAATGGGTAGAGAAGGGTACATATTTTAAGCTCAATGGGTATTTCGCATAAATTTCATAATTAAATCTTTCCTCAAGCACTAAGCAACTATGAGGCGCGCTTAAATAATTTATCAATCACGGACTCACTTGCGTAGCATAACTTTTAACATTCAATCATTAATTTTATAAATAATCTCATGAGCTTTCCAAAATAATAACTCGTGGGGGTATGGGTGATTGGGTTTTGGTCCGAGCCTCGTGTTTGGACCAAGTGGGCCCGGGGTCGAATTTTGGTAATTTGAAGAATGCTTGGAAATGGGTAACTAGACTATGAGTTGGATTTATTAAGTCTTTATTGATATACTTGAGTTAATTATGTCTAGATAATATAATTCCGGAGTTGAATCCCAAAGCAAAGGCGGTGTTAGAGGGTTGATTGCTATATTTTGGACCCGAGGTAAGTATCTTGCCTAACTTTGGTGAGGGAATAGGTATTGTATGTTATGTGCTAAGTATTTATCATGTTCAATGCATAGGTAAGGTGACGGGTACCTATGAATTTTGTGTCAAGCATACCCGTGAGTCTATTTTTGATAAAAATCTTATTATTACTTCCATGTGCGTTATATTATGAACTTGTCTCTACTTGGAAGCCGTTGTTGTTGGAAATCTTGGTTGATGAACTTATGATATATTGGTTTGATAGAAACCCCAACTGTTAAGGATATATTTGAAATGATTGGTTATAGCTGAGACCCTTGTCGGGCACTTATTGTGAAATTGATTGATGTTTTCCTCTTGCCGGGTGATATTGAACTATATTTCCACTATGTTGTATTCCTTGCCATTATATCTGTCATTGTTTGGTGAGGAAGAGTGTAAAGCACGAAGGGTGATGTCGTGCCATGATATCTGATTACATTGCATAATGAGAGAGAGAAAGTAAAGCACGAAGGGTGATGCCGTGCCATGATTACATTGATTTAAAAGCACGAAGGTTAATGTCGTGCCATGATTTACATTGATTAAAAGCACGAAGGTTAATGTCGTGCCATGATTCACATTGATTACAGCATGTTTTGCATAGTAAGGACGAGAGTAAAAGCACGAAGGGTGATGTCGTGCCATTATTGCATTTCTGGCATTTATATTTATTTCATTAGTGATTGTGTTAAAGCCTTTCTTGTTTACTCCTATATGTCAATTAAACTGATTCATCTCACTTGTTCCCCCTTTACTGCTCCCGTATCCCTTACTTGTTTGCTTATTTCTTGCCTTGTCTTGTCCCTGTTACCTGTTGTAGAATAGGACAGGTTATCGTTATTGTCAAGTCTAGCCTCTTTACTACTTCGACTGAGGTTAGGCTCGGCACTTACTTAGTACATGGGGTCGGTTGTACTGATGCTACACCGCACTTCTTAATGTTGTGCAGATCTCGCATCCGGACCCAGTGGACCGCATTGAGGGAGTCACCTACAGTCCACCCAGAGCTTCAAGGTATACCCGCTGGCGTTCGTGGGCCTTGGTGACTCTCCTACATTTGGATTCCTTATTGTCTTACCTTTTTCCTAGTTTCAAGACAATTATATATTTCTTTTTAGACTATGTATTTAGCACTCTGTTTAGATAGTTCGTGAGTTGTGACACCTCGGTTTTGGGCTTATTCGATGTTATGTATTTTACTATTTCAATTTGCAATTTTTGAATTTCAATTACATTTCCGCTGTTAAAATTCTAAAGTGTTTCGTTATTTCTGCTAAGAATTTTTTTTAAATGTATTTTCTTTACTACTGTCGAATTGGGTTGCAAAAGTTAGATTACCTGTGCACGTTGGCTTGTCTAGCGGGTTCAACGTTAGATGCAGTCACGGCCTGAAGGGTGGGATTTCGTGTCGTGACACACCGGCTCACTCCTGAACAATTTAGTCAGATGCAACTTCCTCAGAGGCCTCACCCTCGGATCCACTAACAGAACCTTCGTCATTAGAGAGCAAAGATGCAGCCTCGTCCTCCAAAGCTTTTGCCTTCTCGATCTCGGCAGAGAGGTCAAAGCCACGAGTGTGTACCTCTTCGAGAACCTCTCTTCAAGATTGGTACCTAGCATGGGCGACAACACGTGACAATTTGAACTCGTTAGAGGAAGAAATCTCATGCGCCCGAAGATTGGCAGCCTATGTAGGAGGCCGCAAGCACCTCCGATTCATCTTTAGCCTTAGCAAGAACGGATTCAACCTCCTCGGTCCTATAGGCTCGAGCTAGAATTTATTCCTTCGTACTTTGGAGCCGGTGCTTAGCTGAAGTTAATTAAGCCCGAAGAGCATCCACCCCAGAGTCTCGGCCTCCTTCAGCTTGGCCTCTTATTGGAGCTGCAACACTAGTTCGCCCTTCTGCTGAAACTACGAACTGCAAGATTCATCACCAAATTTGAATCGATATTTTACTAAGTTTAAGAAATTATCTTACCTTCTCGATGAGCTCGGTGTGGTCTTGACGAGCCTTCGCAAGTTCTGCTCGGATAGTCCCAATCTCCTCCTCCTTTCGAACATAAAGGATTTTTAGGTCATCCCTCTCCTTTTTGAGATTTTTAAGCCCGGCCTCACATCGGGTCAGCTCCGTCCGAGATTTGAAAGATGCCTCTCGATGAAGCACCAAAGCATGCACATAAAGGATGGAGTTAGTCTTGAAAAGATACGAACTAGATGTGTGCGCGACTAAAAAAGGGAAAAAATACTTACCTGTTTCAAAAGGCGTTGAGCTTCATTGAAAACAATCGACGCGTCTGGCTCGTGGTCGTCCTCGAGCCCATCAAAACAATCCCGAAATATATCGTCCCCTTCATGGCCTAGATCCGCATTTGGAGTTTTCATAGCCTCAGCATCTCGGAACAATCCCCTTCATGAATCATCTATATTGATTGCCCCAAACAAATTGATCGGGACACTCTCCCCTCTTCTAGGGGCCTCGGAGCTAGACCCTTTAGGAGAATCTGCCGATTTTTCGGCACAATAAGAAACTTCCTTACCGATCGATGGCTCGAGGACTTCGCATGCATCTTCACCCGAGATCCCCCCAACTTGAGAACGAGCCGTCTCGTTCACTGTCGACTCGACTACCTTGGGAGTTGTTGTGATCCTCCCCTCGTGTGCTATCAAAATGCAGTCGTCATTGTTATCTTGTGCGTCGACAGACAAAATGACAGTGTCGACCTTCAATTTTTGGCCCTTGGTTTTCTTGGGTTTCGGGGTATCGGAGGGCGAAACCCTTCGCCTTTTCATCTCCTTAGGCGGTTGTGGAACTTCCCTTTCACCAGGCAGGGGTGGTCTCAAGGCTATGCTCTCTCCGAGACCTGCACAAAAAGAATGGTTTAAAAACTGGTACTCCTACATAAAGACATCGGCTCATAAACAGTGGAGCTCACCATGATTCTTAGCTTCCCATCGGCCCTTGGCCAAATCTCCCTAGCAACACTCGGAGTATGAGGAAGTGAAGGCTAGTTGGCGGACCAAGTCTTCAATGTCCGGGATAGCACCAGGGAACCAAGTAGAAGTTGCACCACGAAATGGAATTCAGATCGAAAAGGGAAATTTATCAAACAAGAAATCAAACGGCGATGATGAAAATCGAACTTACGTTTCATGTTCCATTCCTCGGGGAAAAGAATCTTCTCGTAAGGAATCAAATCAGAGGTCCTGACTCGGACGAATCGACCCATCCAGCCCCGGTCCTTATCTTCATCTATGCTTGAAAATAATTTTTTTGGTAGCCCGGCGCTGGAGCTTTATCAAACCACATCGGTAGAGTCGAGGGCTATACAGCCTGATTAAATGGTCGAGGGTGAAAGGCATTCCATTTATTTTGCTCGAGATGAATCTGATCAGGATCACTATTCGTCAAAAAAAGGGGTGAACTTACCCGAGGGTCACTCGATACTGGAGGGAGAAGTCAAGTATGATCGGGTCCACGGACCCCAATGTGAAAGGGTAAGTGTAAACACTCAAAAACCCTTTCACGTGAGTTGTGATATCCTCATCAGGCGAATGAGCCACCACTTCTTTGTCATTCCAATTGTAGTCCTTTTCACTCATTTGAGGTTATCCTCAGATATCGAGCAAATATAATGGGACATGGGCTCGCACCGGCTGGGAACTGAAGGGGGCCTATCCACCTTAAATTCGGAGGTCAGTTCGCATGGCCCGGGAACACACTCCTCTACGCGTGGCTCCACCGGCGTCTTGTCGCCGGCCAACTTCAAGGAGAAAGCTCCTTCCTTCTTCGGCACTACTTTAGAAGTCTTAGCCATGGTTGTAAACAAGAGAGGCGGAAATTAAGAATAAGACTGGCGAAAGAATGAAAAGGAGCAAGAAAGGTTTGAACGACGGAAGATGTGATCAAAGCAAAGGAGGAGTTTGAAGCAAAGTAACGTTTGAAATCAATTAGGAAGTTGGTATTTATAGATCTAGTGGCCGACCAATGGCTGACAAACATTAATGGTTCTTGGGAATTGAGCCGATGGGACATCCCGGTCACGTCTACCGCTTACGTCACGAAGATGACTTCTTGACCAAGGTATCGATAAATCGGGATTCAAGTCATTTTTTATTCCTCTATTATAAGAAACGCGGGGACTATCTGTACGGTAATATCGAGAGACTTGGTTATACGGTTTCGAGGGCACACCTCTAGCAAGCTCGCATCGAAGTAAGTTCGGGTTCGAGGAATGTATAGAACGATGGATCGGGGTCAGACTAGGTCGGCACCACGATAACAAAATCACGAGATATCCGCGCTCAATCATCAATCCAGGCGAGAATCTTGGAGCCGATAAAGCTGTTAGTGGTTAATGATGCCAATCATGTACTTTACTTCTGCAATTAGAATCATTCCTTATTTAGGATTCCTCTACTATATAAAGAGGAACCCTATTCATCTGTAAAGACATTCATTATCATCATCCATTCAAGTTCTTACTCATACTACTGAATACAAACGCCCTTTTATTTACTACAAATTCTTCGTATTTGAGTTGTTCATATTATTATTATTGTTGTTCTTATTGTTCTTGGCAACCGTTCTCGAGTCCAATCTAGATCGAGGTCGACAACTTGCAATTTTCACACCTCCTTTTTCCCGATATGTATAGGGATAAGGGAGTTTTTCCAATTAAAGTGACATAATCGATTTTGGGATTATTTATTTGATTTTCAGAATCGCCACCCGAATTTTTCACGGTGTTCCGGGATACCAATTATTTATTAAAATTTCAAACCGAGGAATTTGTGACTCTATTTAAAATGTCTGTGAACCAGAAATTCTGTTAACCCGGGAGAAGGTGTTAGGCACTCTCGAATTCCGTGGTTCTAGCACGGTCGCTTAACTATTAACATTTGGCCTAATTATCCAATTATTTACATATTTTAAACCTATTGTGCATTTTAGCATTTTTACTTTTTGCCGCTTTTAATATTTATGGATTATTCTGAAACAAGTCACGATGGCGTGCACTTGTTGTTTTTAGACACGTTGCAAACGCGCATGCACCCGCAATTTATAAACGTGTTAGATTTTAATTATTGTTTGAAGTTGTGGTCGGGTAACATAAAATGCACACCCGAATGGAGATTACGTATCATGACTAGGCCACAGGAGTTGTACCCATAGTCACGGTGATTTATTAGGGTGTATTTATTCCAAATTAATCACCCATAAAAAACTATCTATTTACAATCGAACATGTAAAATGCGAGCACGAAAATCCATCCAAACTACTCTTGCCCTTAACAAATCTAAGGCATTACTAAACATCCTAAAACTTAGTAAGCTAAAACAATATCAAATATAAGATAGAATAGTATAAAATTCATCATTTACACACTTCAAAACAGTGCATCGATTTCTGGCCGCAATCCAAACATTTTATCAACACATATATGTTTCGCATCCAAGTTGTAGTTCTGAAAAGAGTACCTGACTGTGATTAACTCAGAAAATCAAAAAAGTCTAGGTGACGAAAGTCGGAGCTCAAGCCGAACAAACAGCAACAAAAAAAAAAAGAACAGCTTCAGCAATATACAATAGAATCAACTTAAAGATTTGAGTTTAAATCACACTCCCAGACCCGAAACAAACTCCACAACTCCATTAAAACTCTGAAATTTCCATAAATGCAAAAAAAGAAAAAACTGATGGAGAATGAACTCAACTTAGTGACCTTGAATTTCGAATCTGAATTCGGTAATTTCAACAATTACTAGAGGTAGAGCATCACGTGGCTGCTGGGGCTAGGTCCATGACAGGAAAAGAAAAAGAAGGAGAAAGGTTCATTTTTCTTTTCCCTGAAAAATCAGAGAGGTCCGCCGTTTTTTATGAAGATGAGAGGTATGTTCTCCCTCTTTGTGTCTAGGTCTAGATTTAATACTATAACGGGAGGGAGATGGATTTTCCTAGGGTGGATATAGGGCCTTTAAATTATTTCAAGAATTTACCCATTTTTCTTTTTCTTTCTATTCAATATTAACCACTTAAACTATCATAACACTTAATAATTCAATTGGCAAAATCAACCCTTTTAATACTTTACTTATTAATTAATTAATTATCTAAAAAAGAAATCATTAATTTAAAACCAAAAGCTAAAAATATAAAAAATGACTATGTATATTTTTGTTGTGATTTTCTGTTTGATAATGCACTTAACTACATAATTAAATCCTAAATGCAATTATAATTCTAAAAGACTATGAGATTAAGAATCGAATGATATTTATGATTTACGCTATTCCTAACATGCATAAACAATGCGAATAAATGTAAAATCAACCTAAGAAAAACTCCTAAAATTCATGAAAACACAAAAATGATTTTAGAATCATTTTTAAAAGTAATTCCTTATGCGGGGCAAAAATTGGGTGCTCACAGTTGCCTCTCTTTGCTCGAGCACAAGAAGAGTTTTCGAAAAAAGATAAATTCAGCAATTACAAGCATTTTTTACCCGTTTAGTACTCCATTTGAAAACATTTTGAAAAAGGTTTGACCGAACCTTGCTTCGGAGGTTGCCTACATATCCTTGGCTATAAATGAATCAGGTCAGTGTAGTTCTGAAAGTTTTGATAGCTGGGATTACCGAAAAGCTGTGATTTCACTGTTGTTGTTGTTGCTTACTGCTTGATGATCTCCTTATTACACCAAAATCAAAATGAAAAAGAATAAACTAAACATATCAGCTACGAGTTACAAGATTCCTATCTACAAGTCTTCTGAAGCTTGATCTTGAGTCTTGGTTGTTTCTTCACGCAGACTCAAATATGAATCTTGATGCTTGTTAGATGTATGTGCTGGTTCAATCTTCTTCAGCTTTTTCGGATCAAGAAGGGATATGCATAGCTTGTGACTTCAATCTGTCTTGAGAAGTTCACATTTTTTCCGCCTCTGTACTTTGGTTTTAACTCTTTTCTTTTTTCTTACTATCCTTTATTCTGAATTGAGACTTCTTCTTTCGGTCGTCTTGAACCATGTGCCTCGAGGTATAACCTTCTCAGGCATCAAAACAAACGAACGAAATTTTTTTGCCACAGTTTTCACTAGGAAAATTTCGTGAGTTATTGTAACAAAATTCTAAGCTACTTCATTATTGAAATCAATAAAAGGTCGGGAATAGTGTACCCCGAAAGTAACATGATGATTCTTTTTATTTTGTGGATGGTGTTTTCGTATTTTCGAAATGATGCCTTAACTAAGGATTGATGTACCTTCTGTGTGGAAAATGTGGCCAGGGAATGGAATACCCTATATTGGCAAAGATATCAAGGAGTGGTGTACCCTGCATTTAAGACCAAATCAACTAGGGAGTGGATACCCTATATTGGAAAAGAATACTAGGGAGTAGAGACCCTATGTCTAAAATAAAATCAACTAGGGATTGGAGACCATATGTTGGAAAATCATCAACTAGGGAGTGGAGACCCTATGTTGGCATCAGGTTATGCTGGCATCAACTAGGGAGTGGAGACCCTTTATTGGCATCAACTAGGGAGTGGTGACCCTATGTTGGCATCAGGTTATGCTGGCATCAACTAGGGAGTGGAGACCCTTTATTGGCATCAACTAGGGAGTGGTGACCCTATGTTGGCATCAGGTTATGCTGGCATCAACTAGGGAGTAGAGATCAAATGTTGGCATCAACTAGAGAGTGGAGACCTTATGTTGGAAAACGATACCAGGGAATTGTATACCCTATGTTAAAACGAACCAAGAAGGATTTTTGTTTTTCAATTTTTTTTTTAGAAAATCATTCTTTTAAACAAATTGCACCAAATCTTATTTTCTGAGAACATAAATAAACTATTTTTTTTCTTTCTTTCTTTTTTAAAAAAAAACAAGACTTTTTTTTTTTTTTTAAACAATTATCCTAAGAAAAAATTCATCAGACTAGGTTTTTTTTTTTGGTATCTTAGGAGAAAGATTCATGAGACTAAGATTTTTTTCATAGGATAAAGTTCATTAAACTAGGTCGTCTAACTTAGGAGAAAGATTCATCGGACTAAGATTTCGATCCTAGGAGAAAATTCATCAGATTATGTCCCTTTTTTTGTTATTATCTTAGGAGAAAGATTCATCAGACTAAGATTTTAATCCTAGGAGAAAATTCATCAGACTAGGTCTTCTATCTTAGGAGAAAGATTCATCGGATTAAGATTTCGATCCTAGGAGAAAATTCATCAGACTAGGTCACTTTTTTTGTTACTATCTTAGGAGAAAGATTCATCAGACTAAGATTTTGATCCTAGGAGAAAATTCATCAGACTAGGTCTTCTATCTTAGGAGAAAGATTCATCAGACTAAGATTTTAATCCTAGGAGAAAGTTCATCAGGCTAGGTTTCTTTTTTTTTTTTTGTATCTTAAGAGAAATATTCATCAGACTAAGACGTTTATCCTAGGAGAAAGATTCATCATACTAGGTTTCTTTATCTTAGGAGAAAGATTTATCAGACTAAGACATTTATCCTTGGAGAAAGATTCATCATACTAAGATTTTATCCTGGGAGAAAATTCATCAGACTAGGTTTTCTATCTTATGAGAAAAAATTCATCAGACTAAGATTTTGATCGTAGGAGAAAGTTCATCAGACTAGGTCCTTTTTTTGTTATCTTAGGAGAAAGATTCATTAGACTAAGATTTTAATCCTAGGAGAAAATTCATCAGACTAGGTTTTCTTAATCTTTGGAGAAAAATTCATCAGACTAAGACATTTATACTAGGAGAAAGATTCATCAGACTAGGGGTTTTTATTAGCGGAAAATCCATCAGACTAGGATTTTTTATCCTATGAGGAAAAATTTGAAAGCAATGGCAAGATTTTATGCACACTAGCAAGAAGATAAAGGCAAAGATTTGAGAAACTTCCTTTGTCGACTCTTCTCTTCTTCTTTTTTTCTTTCATTTCTTCTCTTTTTTTTTAACCAACTTCCTTGCACTGCTTTGTTCCTATTTCAAACAAAGAAAATTTTGTCAGTTTTAAAAGTGGTGGTCGGTTTGTGGCCTTGAGTCATGGGCATCTTGGCTTTTGCTCAATCAGCTTGAGTTGGGTTCAAGTGACTTTTGCTCCGCATCAACCCTGATTGCTTTACACCCAGTACCATTTGTATTTGTGGCCCAATCAGTCTTAATCCATTTGGAGATCTTTGCTTAGGTGACCTTTTCTGATATCTTGAATGACTTCCTGCTTTTTGAGCAATTTGTCTGTCAAAGGAAATCATCAGTTATCTTTGTTTGCGCCAAGTAGGGTGCCAAGAGTCTTCTTTGGGGGAAGCCTTTGCATGAATCCTCAATGCATGTTGACTGCAAGAGTGTGCTGGCCAAATTTACTTTGTGCAACTGAAAAGCTAGTAGCAGATTTTGAAAACATTTCTTGCTTGTTTTGACAAGGACTGACACAGAGTGAAGGACACAATGATTCAAAGAAACAAGTATTAACAAGCAATTCCCCTGTCGGACAGAAGGAAAAGTTCTTTTTTCTTTTTTTTTTTTAATTTAATTTTACGGTAACTAGCCTTAGTGATCATGACATGCATTTTTGACTCAGTGGCCGATCTATCAAGCTGATCAAATCTTCCCGTTCACCATTCTTATTACCTTTGAAGTCGGGTTTGTTCGTGCTAATCATTTGCATCACCTTCACGACTCAGTTTCGACTAGTGGTGCCCCGAGGGTTTTCACCAACAAGTCTCTCTCATTTATTCATCTCTGCTTACCATCGCCTTACAGTGCCCGTGAAGGTTTTCACTAGTAAGACTCTCTCATTTTTATTTCTATTTTTTTCTTTTTCTCTTTCTTTTGTGAGCAACTTGACAGTGTTCTATGTCGTGTGGCAACCGTTGCTCATTACATGTTTATCTTGGCATTCTTGAAGGCATATCGGGAGGTCTTTATTTGGATGGTTTTTGGATAAGGTTGGAAATGAGGGTCGGCATGAAAGTTTAAAGTAGACTCAAAATGAGGGGTTATAGACTTATAACTTTTGGAATCGACTCTTTCAAAGGTGAAATAAAATCTTCGCCTCAGTTTCTGATATTGGGGATTTTTGGATTTTTTTTTAATTCTTTTTTGGTTGGACTGAACCGTGTAAAGCTGCATACGTATCCTTTTTTTAAGGAATCAGGTTTAATGTAGTTCAACCATCTGACCTAACTATTATTTTTTCATCTTTCTTTTCTTTTCTCATGTTTTTCTTTTTTTTTTTCTTTTTCTTTTTCTCATTTTTCTTTTGTTCTTTTTCTTTTCAAAACAAGTTGCCTCACCTTTTATTTTCTGGGGGCATGGACCTTTGACTGTTCTTTTCTTCTTCTTCCTTTTACCTGAACATTCTAAGAATTGTCCCAGTTTGTACTCTTGGAACGACCTTTCTTATATATTTTTTCTCTTTTTGTCATTTTTTTAATTCTTGACTCTAAACTTATTCCAAAAGAGGGTGATCAAAGAAAATAACAAAGGCTCAAAAAGGATAACAAAGGGTATAAAGTGTTTGGGTAGCAGAAAAAGGGTCTCCCAGCCTCGAGAACGCCAATCATGTAAGCCCATCAAAATCACGACATTGATGAACATGCTTCTTTTTGGGTCTATTTTCAATGTAAAGTTGTATGAGCAATACTTTCCTCACAGTGAATGACCCTTGTCAATTTGAGTGACTTTTTCTTGGGTTTTATCATTATGAAGAAGATGCAATTTGCCACTAAACTGATTCATTTCAAGTCTTCTTGAATACACCTTCTTTTGAAAATACTTTTTATCTTTTAGTGCCAAACAAACTTCAACCCGTCTGATCAACCTTAAGCCCGATCTTCTCAATGATTCAATAGGTGGAGATCCTTAACAATTATGAGCATGACTGCTTTTGTTCCATGTAAACTTGACTCGTGCTTATTTTCCAAATGTTACATGTCCTTATTCATCCTCAAAGGTGTCTCTTTCTCACTTATCTCATTCAAGACTAAATCAGTTTTCTAAGATCTAGCCAAAATTTTCGCATGCATATCATGTCACTAGAGCTAGCGTGAAAAGAATTATGCACAAAATGGACGCAAAAATGAGTGACTGCTTTTTTTTTAATAAAGAATAGAAAGGTCCGATAGCACAAAAAGAAGAAGAAAAGACGACAAAATAAGCTACCATGGCTTGAACAATAGTGACTTTCCAATTGCGAAGCGACATCTTATCCACAAACTTGCACATCAGCACTACTATGGCATTCAAGCATTTTTATTGCTTTGGATTCAACACTCAAATTTTGACTTTTGATCAAATTGTTACCCATTTTGGCTATTGGATTTTAGGATTGACAACATGGAAATTTTCACAGTAACTGTAACGACCCGACCGATCGTTTTACGTTATCGGACCCCGTTCCCCTATGTAATTCTTCCCATAGCG
This sequence comes from Nicotiana undulata, assembly GCA_005239495.1. Classification (NCBI taxonomy): domain Eukaryota; kingdom Viridiplantae; phylum Streptophyta; class Magnoliopsida; order Solanales; family Solanaceae; genus Nicotiana; species Nicotiana undulata. The sequence goes on from ML255318.1 coordinate 47,137, forward strand.
GCTTCTTGTGATTTGTGACTTGCGGGGACTGGTGGTTCAGGATTTGGAAGTGTTTTGAGCAATATAGGAACACTTGGTTCATTAAGGTTGGCCTATTTGGCCAAGTTTGACTTCAGTCAACATTTTGAGCAAACGACCTCGGAATCGAGTTGCGATAGTGTCAGTAGCTTTGTATGATGATTTCGGACTTGAGCGTATGTTCGAAATGGGTTTTTGATAACCCGGGGGCATTTCGGCGCCAAATATGGAAATAAGGATTTCCTTAAATTTGAAATTTGGTTTGGAACGTGATTTTGATATCGAGGTCCGAATGAAATTCTGACACCGGGAATAGTTCCGTTATGTCATTTATGACTTGTCTGCAAAATCTGAAGTTATTCCGAGTAGTATAGGCCGATTCGGCGCATTGAAATAAATTCTAGAACTCTAAATTCAAAGTGTTGATTCAATTTGGTTTTGGGGTCAAATTCTAAGTTTCGTTGTTGTTTTTCACGTTCCGGAAGTTCGAGCGAGTCCGTATCATGAATACATACTTGCTAGTTCCTTTGGACGGGGTCCCGAGGGGCTCGAGTGAGGTTTGGACCCCCGGGAGCTGAATTCAAACAACAGAATTTTCTGTATCTGGTTTCCTTCTTCGCGTTCGCGGGAGGGTGGCCGCGTTCGCGAGAAGGAATTGGGCAGGGGCTACGTATTCTCTACGCGTTCGCGTTCCCCATCCCGCATTCGCGATGGGTTGGGCCCCTTGGCCTTCGCGTTCGCACCCCTCCAGCCGCGTTCGCGAAGGTCTAGCCCAGCTAGCCTCCGCGTTCGCGTGCCCTCCTTCCCGTTTGCATAGGGTCCAGCCAATTGGGTCGGCCCAGCTTCTGTTTGTCTTTGCGTTCGCGACCCTTTCCTCGTGTTCGCGTAGAAGACCCTGTGGGCCTGGCCAATTTAAAGTATCGCGAACGCACTGCCCAGGGTGCGTTCGCATAGAGTAAATCCCTGGGTAGTGTATTTTCTTTATAACGGGATTGGTTCATTTTCCTCCATTTCCATCTTCTTCCTTGAGTTAATTGAGAGCTTCCAAGAGGACCATTCAACCTAGTACTTGAGGTAAGTAAATTTCTTATTGACACCGAGTTTAAACATCAATTTCTAGTTAAATCCTCTACTAATTTATCAACATCATGAATTTGGGTAGGAATTTTAGGGCATTCGAGGGATTTGCAAATTGTCCGTTTAAGGCCATGAATTTAAGTAGAAATCACGTATTAATGATCCTTAGGCTATGAGAGAGTGATTCCTTCGAGAATTTTCAGAATTCGAGCGTGCGGGCTCGAGGTTGAAATTTTGAAATTCTTCAAGAATGTGAATTTTGGGATAAATGAGATAATCCCTTTTCTTTGAACATGAATGATGTAATTATACTGTATTTGGCTAGTTGCGAGCCCTCGAGAGTAGAGTTCGGAGTTCCGGGCGCATCATTTACCACTGAGTTATTATCTTTCGATATCACGATTTAACTTGTTAAATTGGGTAAATGGGTGAATAATTGAATCAAGTAAAGAGAAGCACTTAGTGAAACTTATGTTGGCTTGCCTAACCCCGTCGTTGGGAGCCATCACGACCTGGATTAGGATTCTGGGTCGTGACAACGTGGTATCAGAGCCCTAGATTCACGTAAGTCTCACGAGTCACGGGCAAGCCCAGTAGAGTCTTGCAGATCGGTACGGAGACGTTTGTACTTATTTTCAGGAGGCTATAGGGTATTAGGAAACCTCCCTTTATTCATATTTTGTGTCATGCAATCAATGATGTACTCAAACTTATTCTTCTATTCTCTCACAAATGCTGAGGACGCGTGCATCCGATGTTCCTAATCCGGGAGATGCCGCTGCCCCCGCTGCCCGAGGTCGTGGTAGAGGCAGGGGTAGAGCACCTGCTCGAGGTAGGGGACGAGGTTGCCCTAGAGCTATACTAGTGGCACCACTAGAGGACCCCATTATAGAGGAGCAGGATGAGGTGCCTCCAGTAGCACTTGCTCAAATGGATTTCATGACGGCGCCAGGCTTCCAGGAGGTCATGGGCCGTATGCTGAGATTCATGGACACTATGTCCCAGGATGGTTTATTTCCAGCTGACCCTGCTACTTCTCAGGCGGGAGGGGGAGTCCAGACCCCTACCGTTCAGGCCACAAGACAGGCAGCAACAGCACGTCATACCCCGGGTACACCGCCCGTGGGTGGGGTTCAGTCTGTAGTAGCATCCCCAGAGCCCAGGCCAGTTGCTGAGGCTGACCAGCAGAAGATGTTGGATAGATGGACCCGACGCCCTCCAGTCTTCGGGGGTGAGCGGGGTGAGGATGCCCAGGATTTCATCGATAGGTGCAGAGACAGACTGCACAACATGAGGATTTTGGAGTCCCATGGAGTGGATTTCACCATATTTCAGTTGGAGGGCAGAGCTCGCAGGTGGTGGCAGTCTTATATTCTCAGCAGACCAGCAGATTCTCATCATGTCACTTGGGATCAGTTCGTGCAGGTGTTTTTAGACAGATATATTCCACCCTCTGAGAGGGAAGAGTTGCGGCGTCAGTTTGAGCAGCTAGAGTAGGGGCAGATGACAGTGACAGATTATGAGGCCAGATTTTAGAGTTGTCATGCCATGCACTTATGATATTGCCTACTAATGCTGAGAGAGTGCGGCGGTTTGTGGCCGGGTTACACCCAGGTATTAGGGCCACCATGGCCCGAGAGGTTGAGATGGGTACTCCTTACCAGCTTGTAGTTGAGATAGCTCGACGGCTTGAGGGGTATCGGTTGAGGAGCAGGAAACAGGGTCAGCAGGGTCATCAAGATAAGAGGGCTAGGTTCTCAGGGGATTTCAGTGATGCTCCGGCTAGGAGCAAAGGTCAGTTCGGGGGTGGTCAGCCCAGCAGGCCTCCATATTCAGCACCTCCCCTACCTCCTCGAGGTGGTCCAGTGAGGCCTCAGTTCAGTGCCATGCCAGAGCGTTCCTATCGTCCTCCAGCTACTCAGGGTTCACCCAGTGGTTACTGCAGTCTCCAGAGATCCTCTGGTTATTATTTCAGTGCTATGCCCGAGGGTCCACATCGCTTCCTGGCTATTCAGGGGTCTTCCTCTTCGGGGTAGCAGGCTATGGTACCTAGAGGTTTCTATGAGTATGGAGATCTAGGTCATATGCAGAGACATTGTCCCAGGCTTCGGGGCAAGGCGGTGCAGCAGGGTTATCAACCTATGGGTCCAGCACCAGCAGTCCGGCCACCTAGAGGTTGAGGACTGGTCGGCAGGGGTCGTCCTAGAGAGGGAGGCAAGTCAGGGGGAGGTCAGTTAGCTCCTGTTCACTTTGGGGGAGTTCAGTCTTCAGGAGCCTCAGCCAGATTTTATGCCATTTCGGCCAGATCAGATGCAGTGGCCTCAGACGCCGTGATCACAGGTATTATCTCAGTGTGTGGTAGAGAGTCTTCAGTACTATTTTGCTTACCTTGCTTATGTGCGGGACACCACCGCCGAGTCTCCGACTATCGATTCAGTACCAGTTGTTCGAGAGTTTGCAGATGTGTTTCCTTCATACCTTCCAGGCATGCCTCCAGAGCGAGATGTTGATTTCTGTATTGATTTAGCTCTAGATAATCAGCCTATTTCCATATGGCTCCTAAGGAGTTAAAAGAGTTAAAGGAGCAACTTGAGGAGTTGTTGGTTAAGGGGTTCATCAGGCCGAGTGTGTCGCGGTGGGGTGCTCCAGTCCTATTTGTGAAGAAGAAGGATGGGTCTATGCGGATGTGTATTGATTACCGCCAGCTGAATAAGGTTACTATTAAGAATAAGTATCCTCTGCCGCGCATCGATGATTTATTTGACCAGTTGCAGGGTGCTCGTGTGTTTTCCAAGATTGATTTGAGATCGGGTTATCATTAGTTGAAGATTCGGGCTTCAGATGTTCCGAAGACTGCATTTCGTACCAGATATGGCCATTATGAGTTCCTAGTGATGTCCTTTGGTTTGACTAATGCCCCAGCAACATTCATGGAATTGATGAATAGGGTATTCAGGTCGTATATAGATTCCTTCGTCATCGTCTTCATTGATGACATCTTGATTTATTCGCAGAGCCTAGGTGAGCATGAGAAGCATTTGAGAGTTGTGCTCCAGACCTTGCGGGAACAGAAGCTATATGCTAAGTTCTCCAAGTGCGAGTTCTGGTTAGATTTCGTGGCATTTTTGGGGCATGTGGTATCCGGAGAAGGTATCAAGGTTGGTTCTCAGAAGATTAAGACGGTTCAGAGTTGGCCGCGTCTTACTTTAGCTACAGAGATCAGGAGTTTCTTGGGCCTAGCAGGCTATTATCGCCGATTCGTGGAAGGGTTCTCTTCTATTGCAGCTCCATTGACCAGATTGACTCAGAAGAATGCCCCGTCTCGGTGGTCCGACGAGTGTGAGGCGAGCTTTCAGAAGCTCAAGTCAGCATTAACCTCAGCACCAGTTCTGACGTTGCCTTTCGGTTCTGGGATGTATACTGTGTATTGCGACGTTTCACGCATCGGGTTGGGATGTGTGTTGATGCAGGATGGGAGAGCTATTGCTTATGCTTTGCGTCAGCTGAAGGTTCATGAGAAGAATTATCCTGTGCACGACCTGGAGTTGGCGGCAATTGTTCATGCTCTGAAGATCTGGAGGCACTACTTGTATGGTGTGTCTTGTGAGGTTTATACAGACCACCGTAGTTTGCAGCACTTATCAAGCAGAGGGATCTTAACTTGAGGCAGCGCAGGTGGCTTGAGTTGTTGAAAGATTATGATATTACTATTCTTTATCATCCGGGAAAGGCAAATGTGGTGGAAGATGCTTTGAGCAGGAGGGCAGAGAGTATGGGTAGCTTGGCCTACATCGCAGTTGAGGAGAGACCTCTAGCCTTGGACATTCAGTCATTGGCTAATCCCCTTGTGCGATTAGACCTTTCAGAGCCTCGTCGAGTTCTAGCCCATGTGGTTGCTCAGTCTTTGTTATTGGGAGAGATTAAGGCCCGGCAGTTTGATGATCCATGCTTAGCAGAGCGTCGGGAGACGGTGCTCCAGGGCAGGGCCCAGGAGGTTACTGTATTGGTAAAAAATAGCTTTACACGTAGCCAGAATCTGGATGACTCAGCCAATTATGTGGACCAAATAAAACAACACACGCGGAGGAAAAGATACACGGAGACACGGGATAAAAGAGATACGGTTAATATACTCTTTCATATAATAGCCATGAGAAAGAGGCACGATCGAAATAAATCCAGACAAAGCAACGAGCAGGTACAAGATTAACTCAACAGGCACGAAATTGGTTTATTAATCACGAGTACATTAGCCACGGGAAACTAAATGAAGAAGAAGAGCCACGGTCATGATGAATCTAGACACAATAATGGGCAGATTCAAGGATCAACAGTTAATATTATATACGTTACGTAACTCCTAAAATAACAGTTATGATTCACCATTGTAACGCCTCATTAATGTATTAATTAGTCATTGATGAGCCATCATTACCGGAATGCAAACGTTGTACTAGGAGAATCTCCCTATAAAAGGGAAGAAGAGGTAACAAACAGGGGCATCGAGATTCTCGAATACAAACTATTGTACTTCTCATATTGCTATCAATCTACAGTTCTTTTACTTATTCCATTCTCTTTTTGATTATTAGTAACCCGAGTTTATCCTAATATAACTTTGATCAAAGGATCTTATTTTTTGGTTAAACAAATTGGTTCTGTTACCGGGAACCCTGATAATCATCATTTTCGCTACCAACCGATATCCTTAAAATCATGTCGGATTCCAACAACAACGACGTCAACAACACTGACGATAACAACCAGCAAAGAAATGACACCCCAGTTTCAACTCCTCCTCGAGGAACTCTACGACCTTCGATGAGGCGACTTGGGAGTCCGGGGAGGACATGCGGAGCAGATATCCACAGCTATTCAGCACTTCAGGTACGATTCTAGTCCCGTTCGAGGACGAATGTTTGTTTAAGAGGGGGAGAATGTAACGACCCGATCGGTCATTTTACGTTATTGGACCCCGTTCCCCTGTCTAAGTCTTCCCATAGCGGCTTCTTGTGATGTGTGACTTGCGGGGACTGGTGGTTCAGAATTTGGAAGTGTTTTGAGCAATATAGGAATACTTGGTTCCTTAAGGTTGGCCTATTTGGCCAAGTTTGACTTCGGTCAACATTTTGCACAAACAACCTCGGAATCGAGTTCCGACAGTGTCACTAGCTTTGTATGATTATTTCGGACTTGAGCGTATGTTCGGAATGGGTTATTGATAACCCGGGAGCGTTTCGGCGCCCGATATGGAAATAAGGATTTCCTTAAATTTGAAATTTGGTTTGGAACGTGATTTTATGATATCGAGGTCCGAATGAAATTTCGAGACCGGGAATAGTTCCGTTATGTCATTTATGACATGTCTGCAAAATTTGAAGTCATTCCGAGTAGTATAGGCTGGTTCGGCGCATTGAAATGAATTCTAGAACTCTAAGTTCAAAGTGTTGATTCAATTTGGTTTTGGGGTCAAATTCTGAGTTTCGTTGTTGTTTTTCACGTTCCGGAAGTTCGAGCAAGTACGTATCATGAATACAGACTTGCTGGTGCCTTTGAACAGGGTCCCGGGGGGCTCGAGTGAGTTTTGGACCTCCGGGAGCTGAATTCAAACACCAGAATTTTCTGTATCTGGTTTCCTTCTTCGCGTTCGCGGGAGGGTGGCCGCGTTCGCGAAGAAGGAATTGGGAAGGGGCTACGGATTGTCTACGCGTTCGCATTCCCCATCCCGCGTTCGCGATGGGTTAGGCCCCCTGGCCTTCGCGTTCGCACCCCTCCAGCCGCATTCGCGAAGGTCTAGCCCAGCTATCCTCCGTGTTCGCGGGCCCTCCGTCGCGTTCGCATAGGGTCCAGCCAATTGGGCCAGCCCAGCTGCCGTTTGTCTTCGCGTTCGCGACCCCTCCCTCGCGTTTGCGTAAAAGGACCTGTGGGCCTGGCCAATTTAAAGCATCCCGAACACACTGCCCAGGGTGCGTTCGCATAGAGTAAATCCCAGGCAGTGTATTTTTTTATAGCGGGTTTAGTTCATTTTCCTCCATTTCCATCTTATTAATTGAGTTAATTGAGAGCTTCCAAGAGGACCATTCAACCTAGTACTTGAGGTAAGTCAATTTCTTATTAACACCGAGTTTAAACATCAATTTCTAGTTAAATCCTCTACTAATTTATCAAAATCATGAATTTGGGTAGGAATTTTAGGGCTTTCGAGGGATTTGCAAATTGTCCGTTTAAGGCCATGAATTTAAGTAGAAATCACATATTAATGATCCTTAGGCTATGAGAGAGTGATTCCTTCGAGAATTTTCGGAATTCGAGTGTGCGGGCCCGGGGTCTAAATTTAGAAATTCTTCAAGAATGTGAATTTTGGGATAAATGAGATAATCCATTTTATTTGAACATGAATTGATGTAATTATACTATATTTGGCTAGTTGCGAGCCCTCGAGAGTAGAGTTCGGAGTTCCGGGCGCATCATTGATCCGAGGGGTAGATTCGACACGAGGTGAGTCTCCTTTCTAACCTTGTAAGAGGGAATTGTCCCCATAGGTGATATATATGCTATGTGTAATTTGTTCGGGGGCTACGTACGCACCAAGTGACGAGAGTCTGTACGTAGCGACTATCATTGTTATGTCTAGGTAGTTAGGCCCACATCATGCCCTATATGTTTCCTTGTAATGTCTTTCCTTATATGCTTCCTTCTAATGCCTTATATGCTTCCTTGTAATTCCTTATATGCTTCCTTGTAACGCCATATGTACTATGAGATCATGTTATGTATAGTATTTTTTCTCTGAGGCTTTATGGAAATTGTTGAATTTAAAGGAATTTGTTATGGAAAGTAAGTTTTATAAGTTATTGTGTGTGCATGTGACCGCTTCACAATTTACATTCCGCGGGCGATGTGTGATTTCCCTCACTCTCATAGGAGCGGGCCGTACGCCACGGTGGATTGAAAGGTGAACTTTTGGGACGGGCCAATCGATCCTCGGCAGTGCGCGGAGATGATATAATTGAGAATGCACTTTTGGTACGGGCCGTTCGATCCTCGGAAGTGCATGGACGAAGTTGTACTATGTTATGATATGGTTACTTTGAAAGACGCACTTATGGTTCGGACTGTTCGATCCTCGGCAGTGCGCGGAGATGATATAATTGAGAATGCACTTTTGGTACGGGCCGTTCGATCCTCGGAAGTGCATGGACGAAGTTGTACTATGTTATGATATGGTTACTTTGAAAGACGCACTTATGGTTCGGACTGTTCGATCCTCGGCAGTGCGCAGACATGACTATGGTAAGCATGCACTTATGGGACGAGCCGTTCAATCCTCGGCAGTGCATAGCTATTTTTCCTTATGGCTCCGAGCGGTTGTTTTATTCCTGTGTGCTCATGAGTATTTGGCATTGTTTCATGGATATTGACTTGTATTAGATATTTGGGGGAAAGAAAGTTGTCATTGTTATTGTTCCAGTATTTTTCTTGGATTTTTATGCTTTATACATAATTGCTACTCACTCTCTTACATGTCTGTTGCTTTTATTTTATCATTGTTATATCATGCTGTTGGACCTTAGTGAGTGTCAAGTCGACCTCTCGTCACTACTTCTTCGAGATTAGACAGGATACTCGCTGGGTACATATTTATTTAATATGTACTCATGCTGCACTTATGTACTCAACTGTACAGCATCTGAGGCTGGTGCATCTAGTTATCAGACCGGATCTAGATAGTGACCGTAGCGGACTTGACTTCACGGTGAGTTTCTTCCTATGGCGATCCCCAGCAGCACCATGGAGTTTCATTTACTTTTGTTTCCCATCTATTCATGCAGACAGCGGGATTGTATATATTATTATCCTTTGTATATTCAATTAGTATGCCCATGACACTCGTGACACTAGTTCCTGGCACACACGTAGTAGTTGTTTTGGGATTTTGGGTTGTATATATACGTGTTTGTATTTTGGCCCGCGCTTCTTTATAGATACTCTATTTACCACTGAGTTATTATCGTTCGATATCACGATTTAACTTGTTAAATTGGGTAAATGGGTGAATAATTGAATCAAGTAAAGAGAAGCACTCAGTAAAATTTTACGTTGGCTTGCCTAACCCTGTCGTTGGGCGCCATCACGACCTGGATTAGGATTCTGGGTTGTGACAGTAACTAATTTGCCAAAGAACTTGGACGATTTCTCGTGTCTCCTAATCATCAAATCATCCCGAGCAATCCATGTTCTATTGCTCAAATCGGGTAAAGTCAACCCCACATTTGCCTCCATTTTTAGTTTTTCACTACCAACTAGCTTACTTGCGTTTTCGTGACTTTGGATCAACAATAGTGGTGTTTGTTCCATTGCAAACCAATAAACCGACCACCTTTAATTGGCTTTTATTTCAAAACAACAAGCATGTTAGAATAATCACTCTTTTTTCTTTTCTTTTCTTTTTCTTCTTTTCTCTCCTTTTTTGTCGCTCTTTTTTTTTTTCAAACCATTCGATCGAACCTGATGTGGGTTGCTTACGTATCATGTTGAAACATGAATCAGATCTTGCGTAGTTCAGAAAGATTGGGAATAAAGTAAATAATCTACCTTACTCTTTTGTTTTTTGTTGGATTTTGAAACTTTCTTTTTTTGAATTTTCGAAAGAAAGACTTACAAAGAAAAAAATAAAGTATTTTGTGATTTAGATTTGTTTTTTTTTTTGAGAATTTTGGAAAGAAAGACTTTTAAAGAAAAATGAATTTTTTCTTGAATCATAGATTTTCTTTTCGATTTTCGAAAGAAGAATGAACATATTTTTTAGATTTTGAGATTTTGGTTTTTTTATATATAAGAAAGACTTCCCCAAAGAAATTTTTTTTTTGTATATTTGGTTTTTGTTTTTTGTTGAATTTTGGGAAAAAAACTTCTAAAAAAAAGGTAGAAAATATTTTTTGGATTTTGATTTCATTTGTTTTCTTTTTCTAACGAAAGACTCCTACAAATAAAATATTTTTTGGTATAAAAAATTTCTTATTTTTTATTTTTTTGGGATTTTCTAAAATAAAGACTCCTAACGAAGAAATTAAAGAAAAATATTTTTTAAATATTTTTTTAAAAAAAAATGGGGGCCTCAAAGAAAGACTTTTCTTTAATGAGGAAGGATAGGAAAATATTTTTTGGATTTTTTAAAAAATTGAGGTCCCAAAGAAAGACTTTCCATAGAAGGAAGTAAAGGAAAATTTTTTTTTTTTTGGATTTTCTTTTTCTTGAAAATTGGTAAAAATAAAAGGTAGAAAATAGTTTTTGGAATTTTGATTTAATTTGTCTTATTTTTCGAATGAAAGACTTCTAAAAAAAATATATTTTTTGTTAAAAATGTTTATTTAAATTTTTCTAAAGAAAGAGTTCCAAAGAAGGGATTAAAGAAAAATATTTTTGGATATTTTTTTTAAAAAAATCAGGGGGCCGGAACCGATGAGGTTTGCATACGTATCTCACATCCGGTGAGAATCAGACCCGCGTAATTCTGCCAGTTTTGACGGAACAGAGGAAACATGACTTGTGAAAACATTCACTTATTTTCTTTCTCTCTTTTTTTTTCGAGAGAGTTTCACTATTTTTAAAATACCTACCTCTCTCTCTTGTTTTTTTATTCTTCTTTTTTTTCTCTTTGTTTTTTGATTTATTTTCTATTCTAGAAGCCGATCAACATGTAAGCCGAAACAAACAGATGCCAAGTAGCACGTAAGATACATCATGATGGTCTTTTATTTCGGGTACACCTGTCCTAGACGGACCCAACCCATGTGTTGAGTCCCCTAAGTCAAATGCACGTGATGCAAACAAACGCACCTACTAGGGATCTGGCTTGAGGCTATGCTATTCTAAGTTTAAATCTTGGGGTTTATTGTTCTACACCTGACTTATCCGAGCGGACAACTCGAGCCGGG
>ML255318.1:58318-89086 GCA_005239495.1 Nicotiana undulata
GGGGGGGGGGTAGCATACTGGGAATACAGAAGCTTCATCGGCTTTGCAACTTGTCCGAACCTCATTCTAAAATTAGGATATGACTCTAACAGAAAAGAAGTCATGCGAAGTGCACGCTTCCCAGGAAATTTAGAAGACTCAGAGAGAAGAAGGATTTCGTAAAAATCAGAGAGGTCCGCCGTTTTTGATGAAGATGGGAGGTCTGTTCTCCCTCTTTTTGTCTAGGTCTAGGTTTAATACTATAATGGGGAGGGATATGGATTAGCCTAGGGTGGATATAGGGCCTTTGGACTATTTTAAGAATTGACCCATTTTCCTTTTTCTTTCTTCAATATTAACCACTTAAACTATCATAACACTTAATAATTCAATTTGCAAAATCAACCCTTTTTAATATTTTACTTATTAATTAATTAATTATCTAAAAAAGAAATCATTAATTTAAAACCAAAAGCTAAAAATATAAAAAATGACTATGTATATTTTTGTTGTGATTTTCTGTTTGATAATGCACTTAACTACATAATTAAATCCTAAATGCAATTATAAATCTAAAAGACTATGAGATTAAGAATCGAATGATATTTATGATTTATGATATTCCTAACATGCATAAACAAAGCGAATAAATGCAAAATCAACCTAAGAAAAACTCCTAAAATTCATGAAAACACAAAAATGATTTTAGAATCATTTTTAGGAGTAATTCCTTATGCGGGGCAAAAATTGGGTGCTCACAGCTGCCCCTCTTTGCTCAAGCACATGAAGAGTTTTCGGGCAACGATAAATTCAGCAATTACGAGCAATTTTTGCCCGTTTGGTACTCCATTTGGAAGCATTTTGAAATACGTTTGACCGAACCTTGCTTCGGAGGTTGCCTACATATCATTGGCTATAAATGAATCAGGTCAGTGTAGTTCTGGAAGTTTTGGTAGCTGGGACTACCGGAAATCTGTGATTTCACTGTTGTTGTTGCTGCTTACTGCTTGCTGAGATCCTTATTACACCAAAATCAAAATGAAAAAGACTAAACTAAACATATCAGCTACGAGTTACAAGATTCCTATCTACAAGTCTTCTGAAGCTTGATCTTGAGTCTTGGTTGTTTCTTCACGCAGACTCTGATCTGAATCTTGATGCTTGTTAGTTGTATGTGCTGGTTCAATCTTCTTCAGATTTTTCGGATCAAGAAGGGACATGCATAGCTTGTGACTTCAATTTGTCTTGAGCAGTCCACATCTTTTCCGCCTCTGTACTTTGGGTTCAACTCTTTTCTTTTTTCTTACTTTCCTTTATTCTAAATTGAGACTTCTTCTTTTGGTCGTCTCGAACCATGTGCCTAGAGGTATAACCTACTCAGGCATCAAAACAAACGAACGAAATGTTTCTGCCCCTGTTTTCACTAGGAAAATTTCGTGAGTTATTATAACAAAATTCTAAGCTACTTCATTATTGAAAGCAATAAAAGGTCGGGAATAGTGTACCCCGAAAGTAACATGATGATTCTTTTTTCTTTTTTGTGGATGGTGTTTTCTTATTTTCCAAATGATGCCTCAACTAAGGATTGATGTACCTTCTGTTGGGAAAATGTGGCCAGGGAATGGAATACCCTATATTGGCAAAGATATCAGGGAGTGGTGTACCCTGCATTTAAGGCCAAATCAACTAGGGAGTGGATACCCTATGTTGGAAAAGAAGACTAGGGAGTAGAGACCCTATGTCTAAAATAAAATCAACTAGGGATTGGAGACCCTATGTTGGAAAATCATCAACTAGGGAGTGGAGACTCTATGTTGGCATCAAGTTATGCTTCAACTAGGGAGTGGAGACCATTTGTTGGCATCAACTAGGGAGTGGTGACCCTATGTTGGCATCAGGTTATGCTGGCATCAACTAGGGAGTAGAGATCCTATGTTGGCATCAACTACGGAGTGGAGACCCTATGTTGGAAAATCATCAACTAGGGAGTGGAGACCATTTGTTGGCATCAACTAGGGAGTGGTGACCCTATGTTGGCATCAGGTTATGCTGGCATCAACTAGGGAGTAGAGATCCTATGTTGGCATCAACTACGGAGTGGAGACCCTATGTTGGAAAACGAGACTAGGGAATTGTATATCCTATGTTAAAACGGAGCAAGAAGGATTTTTGTTTTTCAAATTTTTATTTGAGAAATTCTTTTAAACAAATTGCACCAACGCTTATTTTCTGAGGACATAAATAAACTATTTCTTTTTTCTTTTTTTTTATAAAAAAAACAAGACTTCTTTTTTTTTTAAAAAGTTATCCTAGGAGAAAATTCATCAGACTAGGGTTTTTTTTTGTATCTTAGGAGAATGATTCATCAGACTAAGATTTTTGTCCTTGGAGAAAGTTCATCAGACTAGGTCCTATCTTAGGAGAAAGATTCATCGGACTAAGATTTCGATCCTAGGAGAAAATTCATCAGATTAGGTCCCTTTTTTTGTTATTATTTTAGGAGAAAGATTCATCAGACTAAGATTTTGATCCTAGGAGAATATTCATCAGACTAGGTCCCTTTTTTTGTTACTATTTTAGGAGAAAGATTCATCAAACTAAGATTTTGATCCTAGGAGAAAATTCATCAGACTAGGTCTTTTATCTTAGGAGAAAGATTCATCAGACTAAGATTTTAATCCTAGGAGAAAGTTCATCGTGCTAGGTTTTTTTTTGTTGCTATCTTAAGATAAAGATTCATCAGACTAAGACGTTTATCCTAAGAGAAAAATTCATCAGACTAGGTTTTCTTTTTCTTAGGAGAAAGATTCATCTGACTAAGACATTTATCCTTGGAGAAAGATTCATCAGACTAAGATTTTATCCTAGGAGAAAATTCATCAGACTAGGTTTTCAATCTTAGGAGAAAAAATTCATCAGACTAACATTTTAATCGTAGGAGAAAGTTCATCAGACTAGGTCCTTTTTTAGTTATCTTAGGAGAAAGATTCATCAGACTAAGATTTTAATCCTAGGAGAAAATTCATCAGACTAGGTTTTCTTTATCTTTGGAGAAAAATTCATCAGAATAAGACATTTATCGTAGGAGAAAGATTCATCAGACTAAGATTTTAATCCTAGGAGAAAATTCATCAGACTAGGTTTTCTTTATCTTTGGAGAAAAATTCATCAGAATAAGACATTTATCGTAGGAGAAAGATTCATCAGACTAGGGTTTTTTATTTGCGGAAAATCCATCAGACTAGGATTTTTTATCCTATGAGGAAAAATGTGAAAGCAATGGCAAGATTTTATGCACACTAGCAAGAAGATAAAGGCAAAGATTTGAGAAACTTCCCTTTGTCGACTCTTCTCTTCTTCTTTTTTTCTTTCATTTCTTTTTTTTTTTAACCAACTTCCTTGCACTGCTTTGTTCCTGTTTCAAACAAAGAAAATTTTCTCAGTTTTAAAAGTGGTGGTCAGTTTGTGGCCTTGAGTCATGGGCATCTTGGCTTTTGCTCAATCAGCTTGAGTTGGTTTCAAGAGACTTTTGCTCCGCATCAACCCTGATTGTTTTACACCTAGTACCATTTGTATTTGTGGCCCAATCAGTCTTAATCCAACTGGAGATCTTTGCTTAGGTGACCTTTTCTGATATCTTGAATTACTTCCTGCTTTTTAAGCAATTTGACTATCAGAAGAAATCATCAGTTATCTTTGTTTGCGCCAAGTAGGCTGCCAAGAGTCTTTTTTGGGGGGAAGCCTTTGCATGAATCCTCAATGTAGGTTGATTTTAAGAGTGTGCTGGCCAAATTTACTTTGTGCAACTGAAAAGCTGGTAGCAGATTTTGAAATATTTTCTTGCTTGTTTTGGCAAGGACTGACACAGAGTGAAGGACACAATGATGCAAAGAAACAAGTATTAACAAGCAATGCCCCTGTCGAAAGGACAGAAGGAAGAGTTGTTTTTCTTTTTTATTTAATTTAATTTTGCGATAACTAGCCTTAGTGATCATGACATGCATTTTGGACTCAGTGGCCGATCTATCAAGCTCATCAAATCTTCCCTTTCACCATTCTTATTACCTTTGAAGTCGGGTTTGTTCGTGCTAATCATTTGCATCACCTTCACGACTCAGTTTCGACTAGTGGTGCCCGAGGGTTTTCACCAACAAGTCTTTCTCATTTATTCATCTCTGCTTACCGTCGCCTTACAGTGCCCGTGAAGGTTTTCACTAGTAAGACTCTCTCATTTTTTATTCTTTTTCTTTTCTTTTTCTCTTTCTTTTGTGAGCAACTTGACAGTGTTCTATGTTGTGTGGAAACCGTTGTTCATTCCATGTTTATCTTGGCATTCTTGAAGGCATATCGGGATGTCTTTATTTTGAAGGTTTTTGGATAGGGTTGGAAAGGAGGGTCGGCATGAAAGCTTAAAGTAGACTCAAAATGAGGGGTTATAGACTTACAACTTTTGGAATCGACTCTTTCAAAGGTGAAATAAAATCTTCGCCTCAGTTTCTTATCTTGGGGATTTTTGGATTTTTGTTTGAATTCTTTTTTGGTTGGACCGAACCGTGTAAGGCTGCCTACGTATCTTTTTTTTAAGGAATCAAGTTTAACGTAGTTCAAACATCTGACCTAACTATTATTTTTTCATCTTTCTTTTCTTTTCTCATATTTTTCCTTTTTCTTTTGTTCTTTTTCTTTCCAAAACAAGTTGCCCCAGCTTTTATTTTCTGGGGGCATAGACCTTTGACTATTTTTTTTCTTCTTCCTTTTACCTGAACATTCTAAGAATTGCCCCAGTTTGTACCCTTGGAACGACCTTTCTTGTCATTTTTTTCTTTTTATCATTTTTTTTACTCTTGACTCTAAACTTGATTCCAAAAGAGGATGATCAAAGAAAATAACAAAAAAGGGGTAACAAAGGGTATAAAGTGTTTGGGTAGCAGAAAAAGGGCATCCCAGCCTCGAGAACGCCAATCATGTAAGCCCTTCAAAATCACGACATTGATGAACATGTTGTTTTTGGGTCTTTTTTTAGTGTAAAGCTGTATGAGCAATACTTTCCTCACAGTGAATGACCCTTGTCAATTTGGGTGACTTTTTCTTGGGTTTTATCTTTATGTAGAAGATGCAGTTTTCCACTAAACTGATCCATTTCAAGTTGTCTTGAATACACCTTCTTTTGAAAACACTTTTTATCTTTCAGTGCCAAACAAACTTCAACCCGTCTGATCAACCTTAAGCCTGATCTTTTCAATGATTCAAAAGGTGGAGATCCTTAACAATTATGAGCATGACTGCTTTTGTTCCATGTAAACTTGACTCATGCTTATTTTTCAAATGTTACATGTCCTTATTCATCCTTAAAAGTGTCTCTTTCTCACTTATCTCATTCAAGACTAAATCAGTCTTCTAAGATCTGGCAAAATATTTCGCATGCATATCATGTCACTAGTACTAGTGTGAAAAGAATTATGCACAAAATAGACATAAAAATGAGTGACTGCTTTTTTTAAAATAAAGAATAGAAAGGTCCGGTAGAAAAAAAAGAAGAAGAAAGGATGAAAAATGTCACGACCCAATTCCTAACTCAGGTCGTGATGGCACCCAACTGCGGGGTTAGGCAAGCCAGCATGAATTACACTAAGTGTTCCCTGTCCCATTTAGTTTCATAATTCAATATTTACCAATTTTAACAAGCATAAAGCATAATGTCTGAAAATGATAACTCAGTGGTAAATGATATATCTACAAAGATACGAGGGCCAAAAGACAAACATATATATAGACAGCCCCAAACCCAGAAGAACCACCACGTGCGTGTGCCAGGAACTAGTGTCACGAGTATCACGGGCATACTAACTGAATATACAAAAGACAATATATATATATATATATACAATCCCACTGTCTGAATGAAATAGACGGGAAAATAACATAGGAAAACTCAATGGTGCTGCCAGAGATCGCCAGGAAGAGCAGCTCACCGTGAAGTCAAATCAACTCAAGTCAGTACCTAGCCCCGACCCGATAATCAGATATAACAGCCTCCGGACCTGTACCGTCAAGTACAGAAGAAGAAGTGCAGCATGAGTACATAAATAAATATGTACCCAGTGAGTATCCCGTCTAAACTCGAAGGAGTAGTGACGAGAAGTTGACTAGACACTCACTAAGGTCCAGTAATACAATATATGAATGGATATGACAGAAAATAGTAGGCAGATAAACAGTAAACAGCAAGTGCATATCACAAGAAATACTCCAGACAATAACTGGAAATGAACAACGGTGTACTTTATTCCCCTCTTACCAAATACCTGACATGTCTGACTATAAGTGACCCTGGACAACTGGTTATACATATACAAGGACAAGACAACCGGCCGGAGTCATAAGGGTGGTCATAAGAACTGAAGTCATAAGCTAACCCACGATCGCGAATCATACCTGCGACTCGTGTGCTGACTCGATAATAATAAGCTGACCCATGATCGCGCATCATACCTGCGACTCGTGTGCTGACTCGATAATAGTAAGTTGACCCACGATCGCGCATCATACCTGCGACTCGTGTGTTGACTCGATAATAATAAGCTGACCCACGATCGAGCATCATACCTACGACTCGTGTGCTGAATCGATAATAATAAGCTGACCCACGGT
The DNA here is from genome assembly GCA_005239495.1 of Nicotiana undulata. Taxonomy (NCBI): domain Eukaryota; kingdom Viridiplantae; phylum Streptophyta; class Magnoliopsida; order Solanales; family Solanaceae; genus Nicotiana; species Nicotiana undulata. Next base: position 64,949 of record ML255318.1, read on the forward strand.
CGCGTGTTATACCTGCGACTCGTGTGCTGACTCGATAACAAGTGCGTATATATATATATAAGGAAATACGTGTACCAACTCAACAGTGAACTCAACAGGACTATGCCAATACCACGGGTAATCAACTAGGATTTAAATCATAATACCTCACTTTTTCCTTATCTTCTCAACAGTAATTAAAACTCGCAACTCATAACACATACGAAGGTACAGATAGGGCACATAGAGGCATGCTTGTGAATCCTAAGGCTACCCGACATAGCAATATAGTCACCACGTACAGACTCTCCTCACTTGGTACGTACGTGGCCCCCACAACATGTACACACAGCAATCAAGAACCTATGTGGACATTTTCCCCCTTACAAGGTTTGAAAGGAGACTCACCTCATGGCGGAACTAACCCTCAGATCAAAGATGCGCCCGAAAACTCCAAGATCTACCCTCGAGGTCTCGCAACTAGTCAAGTATAGCACAATACATCAATTCATGATCAAAGAAGAGGATGTATCCTATTTTATTCAAAATTCATCATTCTTGAAGAATTACTAAATTTCAACCCCGAGCCCGCATGCTCGAATTCCGAAATTTCCTGAAGAAATTGCTCACCCATAGCCGAAGGATCAAATTATGTAGTTTCTACTTGAATTCATGGCTTTAAACAGAGAATTCACAAATTCCTCAAAAGCCCTAATGTTTACTACCCAAATTCATGATTTTTGATAATTTCGTAGAGAATACATCTAGGAATTGATGCTTGAAACTAGTGTTAATAAGGAATTTACTTACCTCAAGTACTAGGTTGAATGGTCCTCTTGGAAACTCTCAAATAACACAAGGAAGAAGATGGAAATGGAGGAAATAACTTAAATCACGTATATAAATTAACTGCCCAGATTTCCCTTCACCGCGATCGTGACCATGGCCCAAGCCCTGAGGCCCTTCTATGAGAACGCAGAAAGGGGCCCGCGATCGCGAAGGCCAACTGGCCATACCTCTACGAACGCACAGGCGAGGCTGCGATCGCGAAGGCCAGGGATCCAGACCATCGCGAACGCGAAGACAGGGATGCGATCGTGAAGGTCAGAGACCCGACCTCCCGCGATCGCGGAGAGATTCCTGCGAACGTGAAGAGAATTCAGCAGCCCAGCCCATTTCCTTGTCCGCGAACGCAACCCACCTTTTCCGCGATCGCGAAGAAGGAAACCAGACAGTAGAAATCTGGTTTTTTGAACTTAGCTCCCGGGGATCCAAAACTCACCCGAGCCCCTCGGGACCCTGTCCAAAGGCTCTGGAAAGTCTTTATTCATGATACAGACTCACTCGAACTTCCGGAACGCAAAAAATAACAACGAAACTCGGAATTTGACCCCAAAACCAAATTGAATCAACACTTTGAACTCGAAGTTCTAGAATTCATTTCGATGTGCCGAGCCGGCCTATACTACTCGGAATGACTTCAAGTTTTGCAGACAAGTCACAAATGACATAACGGAACTATTCCCTATCTCGGAATTTCATCCGGACCTTGATATCATGAAATCACATTCCAAACGAAATTTCAAATTGAAGGAAATCCTTATTTCTATATCCGGCGCCGAAACGCCCCTAGGTTATCAAAAACCCATTCTGAACATACGCTCAAGTCCAAAATCATCATACGAAGCTACTGACACTGTTGGAACTCGATTCTGAGGACGATTGCTCAAAGTGTTGACCGAAGTCAAACTTGGACAAATAGGCCAACCTTAAGGAACCAAGTGTTCCTATATTGCTCAAAACACTTCCAAATCCTGAACCACCAGTCCCCGCAAGTCACAAATCACAAGAAGACACTATGTAAAGACTTAGACAGGGGAACGGGGTCCGACAACGTAAAACGACCGGTCGGGTCGTTACATTCTATCCCTCTTAAACAGACGTTCGTCCTCAAACGGGACTAGAATCGTACCTGAAGTGCTGAATAGCTGTGGATATCTGCTCCGCATGTCCTCCTCGGACTCCCAAGTCGCCTCATCGACTAGTTGGCCCCTCCACTGGACCTTCACGATAGAAACTCTCTTAGACCTCAACTGGCGGTCCTGTCTATCAATAATAGCAACTGGCACCTCCTCTAGTCCCAATTTCTCATCCAACTGAATAGTGTTGAAATCAACCATGTGAGAAAAGTCGGCATGATACCTATGGAGCATGGATACATGAAAACCGGATGAACTCCTGATAAGGCGGGAGGTAAAGCAAGCTCATAAGCAACCTCTCCGACTCGCCTCAACACCTCGAAAGGACCTATTAACCTGGGGCTCAGCTTGCCCTTCTTCCCGAATCTCATAATGCCCTTCATTGGTGAAACCTTCAGCAGAACCTTATCTCCCTCCATAAATGCTACATCACGCGCCCTTTGATCTGCGTAACTCTTCTGTTTGGACTGAGTTGTGCGGAACCTCTCCTGAATTATCTTCACCCTATCCAAAGCATCTCTCACCATATCTGTGCCATATAACTTAGCCTCACTAGGCTCAAACCACCCGATAGGAGAACGACACCGCCAACCATACAAAGCCTCAAATGGAGCCATCTCGATGCTGGACTGATAACTATTATTGTACGCAAACTCCGCCAAAGGCAAGAATTGGTCCCACTAACCCCCAAAATCAAGCATACATGCCCTGAGCATATCCTCCAATATCTACACCGTACGCTCTGACTGGCCATCAGTCTGAGGGTGAAATACTGAGCTGAGATCTATCTGAGTGCCCATCTCACTGTGCAATGCTCTCCAGAAGTGCGAGGTGAACTGAGGACCTCGATCTGATATAATGGACACCGGTACACCGTTCAACCGAACTATCTCCCGAATATAAATTTGGGCCAGCCTCTCTGAAGTGTAAGTGGTAGCCACAGGAATGAAATGCGCCGATTTGGTCAATCTATCCACAATGACCCAAACCGTGTCAACCTTCCGCAAAGTCCGAGGCAACCCAACCACGAAGTCCATAGTGATGCTCTCCCATTTCCTCTCAGGAATAGGCATCTGCTGAAGTAGGCCTCCTGGCCTCTGATGCTCGTTTTTAACCTGCTGGCAATTAAGGCACCTAGCCACATACTGCACAATGTCTTTCTTCATCCGCCTCCACCAGTAATGCTGCTTCAAATCACGATATCTTCGTCGCACCTGGATGAACATAATACCAAGAAATGTGGGCCTCCTCTAGAATCCTCTTCCTCAGGCCATCAATATTAGGAACACATAAACGGCCCTGGAGTCTCAAGAAACCATCCTCGCCCAAAGTAACTGCTTAACCAAAAAATAAGATCCTTTGATCAAAGCTATATTAGGATAAACTCGGGTTACTGATAATCAAAAAGAGAATGGAATAAGTAAAAGAGCTGTAGATTGATAGCAATATGAGAAGTACAATAGTTTGTATTCGAGAATCTCGATGCCCCTGTTTGTTACCTCTTCTTCCCTTTTATAGGGAAATTCTCCTAGTACAACGTTTGTATTCCGGTAATGATGGCTCATTAATGACTAATTAATACATTAATGAGGCGTTACAATGGTGAATCGTAACTGTTATTTTAGGAATTACGTAACGTATATAATATTAACTATTGATCCTTGAATCTGCCCATTATTGTGTCTAGATTCGTCATGACCGTGGCTCTTCTTCTTCATTTGGTTTCCCGTGGCTGATGTACTCGTGATTGATAAACCAATTCCGTGCCTGTTGAGTTAATCTTAGACCTTCTCGTTGCTTTGTCTGGATTTATTTCGACCGTGCCTCTTTCTCATGGCTATTATATGAAAGAGTATATTAAGTATCTCTTTTATCTCGTGCCTCCGTGTATATTTTCCTCCACGTGTGCTGTTTTCTTTGGTCCACATAATTAGCTGGGTCATCCAGATTATGGCTACGTGTAAAGCTATTTTTTACCAATATAGATAGTCCCCCCACTTGCCATGTATTTGGCGTATAATACTTGGTAAGTGGATACGCATTTATGGCGGGAATATTTATCCGCCGCTTTGTTCTGAAATATTGTACCCTTTATTGAATGCATTCGTCGTATATTACTTCTATTTAATGCTGCTTCAAGTCACGATACATCAGTAATGCTGCTTCAAGTCACGATACATCTTCGTCGCTCCTAGATGAACAGAATATCGAGAACTGTGCGCCTCTGCTAGAATCCTCTCTCTCAGGCCATCAACATCAGGAACACAGAAACGGCCCTGGAGTCTCAAAACACCATCCTCGCCCAAGGTAACCTCCTTGGCCCTACCCTGGACCACTGTCTCCCTAAGCTCTGCTAAACACGGATCATCGAACTGTCGAGCCTTAATCTCTCCCAACAATGACGACTAAGCCACCACATGAGCTAGAACTCGACGAGGCTCCGAACGGTCTAATCTCACAAGGCGGACTGAATGTCCAAGGCTAGAGGTCTCTCCGCAGCTGCAATGTAGGCCAAGCTACCCATACTCTCTGCCCTCCTGCTCAAAGCATCTGCTACCACATTTGCCTTGCCCGGGTGATACAGAATGGTATTATCATAGTCCTTTAACAACTCAAGCCACCTACGCTGCCTCAAATTTAGATCCTTATGCTTAAACAAGTGCTGAAAACTACGGTGGTCGGTATAAACCTCACAAGACATACCATACAAGTAGTGCCTCCAAATCTTCAGAGCATGAACAATCGCCGCCAACTCCAGGTCGTGCACAGGATAATTCTTCTCATGAACATTCAGCTGACGCAAAGCATAAGCAATAACTCTCCCGTTCTGCATCAACACACATCCCAACCCGACGCGTGAAGCGTCGCAATACACAGTATACATCCCAGAATCGGAAGGCAACGTCAGAACCGATGTTGAGGTTAATGCAGACTTGAGCTTCTGAAAGCTCACCTCACACTCGTCAGACAATCAAAACGGGGCATTCTTCTGAGTAAATCTAGTTAATGGAACTGCAATAGAAGAGAACCCTCCACGAATCGGCGATAATAGCCTGCTAGGCCTAGAAAGCTCTTGATCTCTGTAGCTGAAGTAGGACGCGACCAACTCTGAACTGCCTCAATCTTCTGCGGGTCAACCTTGATGCCCTCTCCGGATATCACATGCCCCAGAAATGCCACAGACTCTAACCAGAACTTAGCATACAACCTCTGTTCCCACAAGGTCTGGAGCACGACTCTCAAATGCTGCTCATGCTCACCCAGGCTCCGTGAGTAAATCAAGATGTCATCAATGAAGACAATGATGAAGGAATCAATATACGGCCTAAATACTCTATTCATCATGTCCGTGAATGCTGACGGGGCATTAGTTTAACCAAAGGACATCACTAGAAACTCATAATGGCCATATCTGGTACGAAATGCGATCTTTGTAACATCTGAAGCCCGAATCTTCAACTGATGATAACCCGATCTCAAATCAATCTTGGAAAACACACGAGCACCCTGCAGCTGGTCAAATAAATCATCGATGCGCGGTAGAGGATACTTATTTTTAATAGTAACCTTTTCAGTTGGCGGTAATCAATACACATCCGCATAGACCCATCCTTCTTCTTCACAAATAGAACTGGATCACCACATGGCGATACACTCGCCCTGATGAACCCCTTAGCCAACAACTCCTCAAGCTGCTCCTTCAACTCCGTAGGATCCATACGATACGGGGGAATGGAAATAGGCTGAGTATCTGGAGATAAATCAATACAGAAATCAATATCTCGCTCTGGAGGCATGCCTAGAAGGTCTGAAGGGAACACATCTGCAAACTCTCGAACAACTGGCACCGAATCAATAGTCGGAGACTCGGCGGTGGTGTCGCGCACATAAGCAAGGTAAGCCAAACACCCTTTCTCGACCATATGCCGAGCCTTCACGAAAGAAATGACCCGGCTGGATGCATTAACTGAAGAACCTCTCCACTCTAGCCTAGGCGACTCAGGCATGGCTAAAGTAATTATCTTGGCATGGCAATCTAGCACAGCATGACGAGGAGCTAGCCAATCCATGCCTAGAATAACCTCAAAATAACCCATGTCGAGCAATAACAGGTCTGCTCTGGTCTCAAGCCCACAGAAAGAAATCACACAAGACCGATAGACCCGGTCTACCACCACGGAATCGCCCACAGGAGTGGACACATATATAGGAGAACCCAAGGACTCACAAAGAACATCCAGGGAATGAGCAAATAAAGAGGAGACATATGAATAAGTGGACCCTGGGTCAAATAATACTGAAGCCCCTCTACCACATACTGAGATAATACTTGTGATCACGGCGTCTAAGGCCAACGCATCTGATCTGGCCGGAATGGCATAAAATCTGGCTGAGGCGCCTGAAGACTGAACTCCTCCAAATGGAACAGGAGCTATCTGACCTCCTCCTGACTGGCCTCCCCCTCTAGGACGACCCCTGCCAACCTGTCCTCCACCTCTAGGTGGTCGAACTGCTGGTGCTGAACTCATAGGCCGGTAACCCCACTGCATAAACTTGCCCCGGTACCTGGAGAAATCTCTCCTCACATGGCCTAAATCCCCGCACTCAAAGCATCTCACCTGTGGCATATCCTGCTGTCCCGAAGATGAAGAGTCTCGAATGGCCGGAGTGCGGTGTGAACCCTCTAGCATGGCACTGAAATAAGAACCGGAGGATCTCTGGCGACTGGAGTAACCACTGGGTGAACTCTGGATGGCTGGAGGACGGTAGGAGCGCTCTGTCATGGCGCTGAACTGAGGCCTCATTGGAACACCACAGGGAGGTAGTGGAGGTGCTGAATATGAAGGTCTGCTGGACTGACCGCCCCCAAACTGACCTCTGCTCCTAGCTGGGGTTTCCCTGAAATCACCGGAGAATCTGGCCCTCTTATCTTGCTGACCCTGCTCCCTACTCCTCAACCGGTTACCCTCGATCCTGCGTGCAATCTCTACTACGAGCTGATACGGAGTACCCATCTCCACCTCTCTGGCCATGGTGGCTCTAATACCTGGATGTAACCCAGCCACGAATCTCCGGGAAAAAAACCCTCTCAGCATCAGTAGGAAATATCATGAGTGCATGGCGTGACAACTCTGAAAACTGGCCTCATAGTCCGTTACCGACATCTGCCCCTGCTCAAGCTGCTCGAACCGACGACGCAACTCTTCCCTCTCTGAGGGTGGAATATACCTGTCCAAGAACATCTGAGCAAACTGCTCCCAAGTAACCGGAGGAGAACCTACTGGCCTGCTGAGTATGTAAGACTGCCACCACCGGCGAGCTCTGCCCTCTAGCTGAAATGTAGTGAAGTCGACCCCATTAGACTCCAAAATCCTCATGTTGTGCAGCCTGTCCCTGCACCTATCGATGAAGTCCTGGGCATCCTCACTCCGCTCACCCCCGAAGAGTGGAGGGCTAAGTCGGATCCATCTATCCAACATCTTCTGTTGGTCACCCTCTGCAACTGGCCTGGACTCTGGGGCTGCTACTACAGGCTGAACCCCACCCACGAGCAGTGTACCCAGGGTATGACGTGTGCTGCTGCATATCTTGTGGCCTGAGCGGTAGGGGTCTGGACTCCCCCTCCCGCCTGAGAAGTAGCAAGATCTGCTGGAAATAGGCCAGCCTTGGACATGGTGTCCATGAACCTCATCATACGGCCCATGACCTCCTGGAAGCCCGGTGCCATCATAAAATCTGCTGGAGCAGGAGCTACTGGAGGCACCTCTTCCTGCTCCTTGATGATAGGGTCCTCTGGTGGTGCGACTGGTATAACTCTGGGACGTCCTCGTCCCCTACCTCGGAGAGGTGCCCTACCCCTGCCCATACCACGACCTCGAGCGGCGGGGGTAGCGACCCTCCCAGATCAGGAACGTCAGATGCACGCGTCCTCACCATCTGTGAGAGAATAGAAGAACAAGTTTGAGTACATCACCAACTGCACGATAGAATATGAACAAGGAGAGGTTTCCTAACACCCTATAGCCTCCTGAAGATAAGTACAGACGTCTCCGTATCGATCCGCATAACTCTTCTGGGCCTGCCCGTGACTCGTGAGACTTACATGAACCTAGGGCTCTGATACCACGTTGTCACGACCCAAATCCTAACTCAGGACGTGTTGGCGCCCAACTGCGGGGTTAGGCAAGCCAGCATGAATTACACTAAGTGTTCCCGGTCCCATTTAGTTTCATAATTCAATATTTTCCAATTTTAACAAGCATAAAGCATAATGTCTGAAAATGATAACTCGGTGGTAAATGATATATATACAAAGATACGAGCGCCAAAAGACAAGTATATATATAGACAGCCCCAAACCCAGAATAACCACCACGTGCGTGTGCCAGGAACTAGTGTCACGAGTGTCACGGGCATACTAACTGAATATACAAAAGACAATATATATATACACAATCCCACTGTCTGAATGAAATAGACGGGAAAATAACATAAGAAAACTCCATGGTGCTGCCAGAGATCGCCACGAAGAGCAGCTCACCGTGAAGTCAAATCAATTCAAGTCATTACCTAGCTCCGACCCGATAATCAGATGTACCAGCCTCCGGACCTGTACCGTCAAGTACAGAAGAAGAAGTGCAGCATGAGTACATAAATAAATATGTACCCAGTGAGTATCCCATCTAAACTCGAAGGAGTAGTGACGAGATGTCGACTAGACACTCACTAAGGTCCAGTAATACAATATATGACAGGATATGAGAGAAAACAATTGGCAGATAAACAGTAAACAGCAAGTGCATATCACAAGAAATACTCCAGACAATAACTGGAAATGAACAACGGTGTACTTTGTTCCCCTCTTACCAAATACCTGACATGTCTGACTATAAGTGACCCTGGACAACTGATTATACATATACATAGACAAGACAACCGGCCGGAGTCATAAGGGTGGTCATAAGGACTGAAGTCATAAGCTAACCCAAGATCGCGAATCATACCTGCGACTTGCGTGCTGACTCGATAATAATAAGTTGACCCACGATCGCGCATCATACCTGCGACTCGTGTGCTGACTCAATAATAATAAGCTGACCCACGATCGCGCATCATACCTGCGACTCGTGTGCTGACTCAATAATAATAAGCTGACCCACGATCGCGCATCATACCTGCGACTCGTGTGCTGACTCGATAATAATAAGCTGACCCACGATCGAGCATCATACCTGCGACTCGTGTGCTGAATCGATAATAATAAGCTGACCCACGATCGCGCGTTATACCTGCGACTCGTGTGCTGACTCGATAACAAGTGTCTATATATAAGGACAAACGTGTACCAACTCAATAGTGAACTCAACAGGACTATGCCAATACCATGGGTAATCAACTAGGATTTAAATCATAATACCTCATTTTTTCCTTATCATCTAAACAGTAATTACAACTCGTAACTCATAACACATACGAAGGTACATATAGGGCACATAGAGGCATGCTTGTGAATCCTAAGGCTACCCGACATAGCAATACAGTCACCATGTAAGGACTCTCGTCACTTGGTACGTACGTGGCCCCCACAACATGTACACACAGCAATCAAGAACCTATGAGGATATTTTCCCCCTTACAAGGTTGGAAAGGAGACTCACCTCGTGGCGGAACTTACCCTTGGATCAAAGATGCGCCCGAAAACTCCGAGATCTACCCTCGAGGTCTCGCAACTAGTCAAGTATAGCACAATACATCAATTCATGATCAAAGAAGAGGATTAATCCTATTTTATTCAAAATTCATCATTCTTGAAGAATTACTAAATTTCAACCCCGAGCATGCATGCTCGAATTCCGAAAATTCTCGAAGGAATTGATCACCCATAGCCTAAGGATCAAAATTATGTAGTTTCTACTTGAATTCATGGCTTTAAACGGACAATTCACAAATTCCTCAAAAGCCCTCATTTTTACTACCCAAATTCATGATTTTTGATAATTTAGTAGAGAATTCATCTAGGAATTGCTGCTTGAAACTAGTGTTAATAAGGAATTTACTTACCTCAAGTACTAGGTTGAATGGTCTTCTTGGAAGCTCTCAAATAACACAAGGAAGAAGATGGAAATAGAGGAAATAACTTAAATCCCGTATATAAATTAACTGCCCAAATTTCCCTTCACCGCGATAACGATCAGGGGCCCGCGATCGCGAAGGCCAAATGGCCCAGGCCCTGAGGCCCTTCTATGCGAACGTGGAAAGGGGCCCGCGATCGCGAAGGCCAACTGACCATACCTCTGCGAACGCGGAGGCGAGGCTGCGATCGCGAAGGCCATGGATCCAGACCATCGCAAACGCGGAGACAGGGATGCGATCGCGAAGGTCAGGGACCCGACCTCCCATGATCGCGGAGAGATTCCTGCGAACGCGAAGAGAATTCAGCAGCCCAGCCCATTTCCTTCTGCGCGAATGCGGCCCGCCTTCCGCGATCGCGAAGAAGGAAACTAGACAGCAGAAATCTGGTTTTTTGAACTTAGCTCCCGGGGGTCCAAAACTCACCCGAGCCCCTTGGGACCCTGTCCAAAGGCACTAGCAAGTCTGTATTCATGACACGAACTCGCTCGAACTTGCGGAACGCGAAAAACAACAACGAAACTCAAATTTTGACCCCAAAACCAAATTGAATCAACACTTTGAACTCGAAGTTCTAGAATTCATTTTGATGTGCCTAACCGGCCTATACTACTCGGAATGACTTCAAATTTTCCAGACAAGTCCTAAATGACATAACGAAACTATTCCCGGTCTCGGAATTTCATTCGGACCTTGATATCATGAAATCACGTTCCAAACCAAATTTTAAATTTAAGGAAATCCTTATTTCTATATCGGGCGCCAAAACTCCCCCGGGTTATCAAAAGCCCATTCTGAACATACGCTCAAGTCCGAAATCATCATACGAAGCTACTGATACTGTCGGAACTCGATTCCGAGATCGTTTGCTCAGAATGTTGACCGAAGTCAAACTTGGCCAAATAGGCCAACCTTAAGGAACCAAGTGTTCCTATATTGCTTAAAACACTTCCAAATCCTGAACCACCAGTCCCCGCAAGTCACAAATCACAAGAAGCCGCTATGGAAAGACTAAGACAGGGGAACGGGGTCCGACAACGTAAAATGACCGGTCGGGTCGTTACAAAAAAATAAGCTACCATGGCTTGAAGAAGAGTTACTTTCCAGTTGCGAAGCGACATCGTAGCCACAAAGTTGCACATCAGCACTACTATGACATTCAACCAATTTTATATCTATGGATTCAACACTTAAATTTTGACTTTTGATCAAACTGTTCCCAATTTTGGCTGTCGGATTTCAGGATTGACAACATGGAAATTTTCACAGTAACTAATTTGCCAAAGAACTTGGACGGTTTCTCGTGTCTCCCCATCATCAAATCATCCCGAGCAGGCCATGTTCTATTGCTCAAATCGGGTAAAGTCAACCCCACATTTGCCTAGTTTTTCACTACCAACTCGCCTACTTGCGTTTTCGTGACTTTGGATCAACAATAGTGGTGCTTGTTCCATTGCAAACCGACCACCTTTAATTGGCTTTTATTTCAAAACAACAAACATGTTAGAATAATCACTCTTTTTTCTTCTTTTCTCTCCTTTTTGTCGCTTTTTTTTCAAACCATTCGATCGAACCTGATGTGGGTTGCCTACGTATCATGTTGGAACATGAATCGGATTTTGCGTAGTTCGGAAAGATTGTGAATAAAGTAAATAATCTACCTAACTCTTTTTTTGGATTTTGAAACTTTCTTTTTTTGAATTTCGAAAGAAAGATTTACAAAGAAAAAAAAAAGTATTTTTGAATTTAGATTTGTTTGCTTTTTTTAGAATGTTGAAAAGAGACTTCTAAAGAAAGGCGAAAGCATACAAAGATAGTGAGGCTTCCATCGCTTAGATTTAGTGAGAAAGAAATTCTTGCAACTACGAAAACTACAAAAGAATTATTTTTTGAATCTTGGATTTTCTTTTCAATTTTCGAAAGAAGAATGAACATATTTTTTAGATTTTGAGATTTTGGTTTTTTTTAAGAAAGACTTCCAAAGAAAAAAGAAAATATTTTTGTATTTCTAATTTTTTTTAGTTGAATTTTTGGAAAATGACTTCAAAAAAAAGGTAGAAAATTTTTGGATTTTGATTTCATTTGTTTTCTTTTTCTAACGAAAGACTCATACAAATAAAATATTTTTTGGTATAAAATTTTTCTTATTTTTTATTTGTTTGGGATTTTCTAAAAGAAAGACTCCTAAACAAGGAATAAAAGAAATATATATTTGAAATTATTTTTTTTTTTAAAATGGGGCCCTCAAAAGAAAGACTTTTCTTAAAGGAGGAAGGATAGGAAAATATTTTTTGGATTTTTTTAAAAAATTGAAGTCTCAAAGAAAGACTTTTCATAGAAGGAAGTAAAGGAAAATATATTTTTTTTGGGTTTTCTTTTTATGAAAATTGTGAAAAATAAAAGGTAGAAAATATTTTTTGGGATTTTGATTTGATTTGTCTTCTTTTTTCGAATGAAAGACTTTTAAAAATATATATATTTTTGGTTCAAAATTTTATTTGAAATTTTCTAAAGAAAGAGTTCCAAAGAAGGGATTATAGGAAAATATTTTTGGATTTTTTTAATAAAAAAATAGGGGGCCGAAATCGATGAAGTTTGCCTACGTATCTCACATCCGGTGAGAATCAGACCCGCGTAGTTTTGCCAGTTTTGACGGAACAGGGGAAACATGACTTGTGAAAACATTCACTTATTTTCTTTCTCTTTTTTTTTCGGGAGAGTTTCACACTTTTGTAAATACCTACCTCTCTCTCTTGTTTTTTTTTCTCTTTTTTTCTCTTTGTTTTTTGTTTTCTTTTCTATTCTAGAAGCCGGTCAACATGCAAGCCGAAACAAACAGATGCCAAATAGCACGTAAGATAAATCATGATGGTCTTTTATTTCGAGTACACCTGTCCTAGACGGACCCAACTCCTGTGTTGAGTCTCCTAGTCAAATGCACGTGATGCAAACAAACGCACCCGCTAGGGATCCGGCTTGAGGCTATGTTATGCTAAGTTTAAATCTTGGGTTCTAATCCCCAGCAGAGTCGCCAAAGCTGTCACACCTCTTTTTTTCCGATATGGGTAGGGATAAGGGAGTTTTTCCAATTAAAGTGACATAATCGATTTTGGGATTATTTATTTGATTTACAGAGTCGCCACCCGAATTTTTCACGGTGTTCTAGGACACCAATTATTTATTAAGATCCCAAACCAATGAATTTTTAACTTTGTTTAAAATGTCTGCGAACCAGAAATCCGGGTAAGGAATTATGTTAACCCGGAGAAGGTGTTATGCACTCTCGAATTCCGCGGTTCTAGCACGATTGCTTAATTATTAATATTTGATCTAATTATCTAATTATTTACATATTTTAAACATATTGTGCATTTTAGCCTTTTTACTTTTTGCCGCTTTTAATATTTATGGATTATTCTGAAATAAGTCATGATGGCGTGCACTTGTTATTTTTAGAGACGTTGCAAACACACCACATGAAATGCACCCACAATTTACAACGTGTTAGATTTTAATTATTGTTTGAAGTTGTGGTCGGGTAACATAAAATGCACACCCGAAGGAGATTACATATCATGACTAGGTCACGGAAGTTGTACCCATAGTCAAGATGATTTATTAGGATGTATTTATTCCAAATTAATCACCCATAACAAAACTATCTATTTACAGCTTTCACATAACCAAATGAAATTAAGCAACTCAGTACTCAATAATCAACCAACCGATTTCACGCTAGCCATAGTTATCACTATTCCGTCGACTACAGTAAAGACGAGAATAATTTTTGAGCAAACAAAAATTGATCTTTACTGATAAAGCTACAGGAGGAAAAACATCCACAATCAAACATGTAAAATGCCAGCACGAAAATCCATCCAAACTACGCTTACACTTAACAAATCTAAGGCATTACTGAACATCCTAAAACTTAGTTAGCTAAAACAACATCATATATAAGATAGAATAGTATAAAATTCATCATTTACACACTTCAAAACAGTGCATCGATTTCTGGACGCAATCCAAACATTTTATCAACACATATATGTTTCGCATCCAAGTTGCAGTTCTGAGAAGAGTACCTGACTGTGATTAACTCAGAAAATAAAAAAAGTCTAGGTGACAAAAGCCGGATCTCAGCCGAACAAAAATCAACAAAAAAAAGAATAACTTCAGCAATATACAGTAGAATCAACTTAAAGATTTGAGTTTAAATCACACTCCCAGACCCGAAACAAACTCCACAACTCCATTAAAACTCTGAAATTTTCATAAATGCAAAAAATAACTGATGGAGAATGAACTCAACTTAGTGACCTTGAATTTCGAATCTGAATTCGGTAATTTCAACCATTACTAGAGGTAGAGCATCACGTGGCTGCTGGGGCTAGGTCCATGACAGGAAAAGAAAAAGAAGAAGGAGAAAGGTTCATTTTTCTTTTCCCTGAAAAATCAGAGAGGTCCGCCAATATAATGGGGAGGGAGATGGATTAGCGGGCGGATATAGGGTTTTTGACTATTTTAAGAATTGACCCATTTTTCTTTTTCTTTTTATTTCAATATTAATCACTTAAACTATCATAACACTTAATAATTCAATTTACAAAATCAACCCTTTTAATACTTTACTTATTAATTAATTAAATATCTAAAAAAAATTATTAATTTAAAACCAAAAGCTAAAAATATAAAAATGACTAAGTATATTTTTGTTATGATTTTTTGTTTGATAATGCACTTAACTCCCTGTTTGATAGAGTGAGCACCCATAACTAAACTCCTTTTTCCTCTTCTTTCAGATTTTTTATCGGCGAGCACCCATCACTTAGAAATTCTAGATCCGCCAGTGCATGCATGATACATGTTTGATACATGTGTAGCAGAAGAACTGTTTGAACTCGATTTAATTACAAATTTTGATACAAAACCAGTCCAAATCACCTCCAATCTTTCTCAAATTTTGTATATTGACTTATCTATATATTTTCAATGAATTTCAACTATACCCATTGAAAAAATTTATTTTTTGCTTAAGTTTTTGGAATATTGTATTTTTTTTTTGTCTTTCATCACCTTAACCATGAAATTTCTTTCCGTCTTGCATCTAATGTTGCTAATCACGCTTAAAAATATGAAAGGTGATTTTTGCATGTGATCCTTTGAGAGATAGAACCTTATTTATATATATATTTTTAATTTTTATACGTACTTGATTAGTTTTGGTAAGTCTATGACTAATGGCTAGAGGTTGGTAAATTGAGCTTATTTGGGATATTTGTGTAAGTTTCCCATTATTCAAATCCAATAAGAATGGATTTAATAAATAGGCCCAAATGCATTGGGCTTGCCCATTTAATTGGGCTGCAAGTGATGATCCCACTTCATTAGGCCCAAGATATCATCTTCCTAGAGGTCCACTTTGGTGCCACATATCAAATGACGTGACACGCTAAGTCAAGAGGAAGAGCCAATAGGATCGCGTCATGTGTCAAAATGACAAAGCATGCCAAGTCACATTAAAAGGCTAGTGAAATCGCGCCACGTGTGCAGGTGACATGTTCTGGCCAATCAAGTGCGGCCTTAAACACTTCAATTTGATTGGTCGAAAAGAGTTTGTTTTTATCATAACTTTTCTCTCCCACAACTATAAATAGGGGTCTTCATAACTCAGAAAAGACACCAGAAACTATAACAAGAAGCAAGAAAGAGCTCGTGGATCAAACACTGCAAATTCCTCCACGAGTTTCAAGCTCCAAGCAATCAAGCTCAAGAACGAAGAACAAATAAAGTTCAAGCTCAAGAACGAAGAACAACTCAAGATCAAGTTCAAGCAATCAAGCTAAAGCTCAAGAACGAAGAACAAATCAAGTTTAAGCTCAAGAACGAAGAACAAATCAAGGTCAAGTTCAAGCAATCAAGCTAAAGCTCAAGAACAAGATCATCGTTTGTGGCGACATCTACATATTCAAGATCAAGGCCAAAGGCCCTTGAATTTATTTACGATTGAAAAGAAGAATCAGAGGATTCATAGAGATTGTACACTCAAATATTTGAAATAAAATACTACGATTGTTGCAATATTTTTCGATCTTGATTTTATTTTCTTGACGCAATTTATTGTCTACAGATGAATTTAACCATACGATACAATAAAACAAGCATCCGAATAACCCAGCTTGAGGTTGATCGGAAAAGCCAATGTTGATTTGAGGTTCTTTCTTTTTCAAATAAGCTAATAATACAATCATTCCTTAACAAAGAAAGGTGAAGGCGCAGGGGCTAAGCATCCCTATAAATTTCTACAAGCGCGCAGCCTAGGTGGAAGTCGCAAGATAATGGCTAGTACTGTTGATGATATTTGGTTGGGATAGTTGAGAAAGTAATCTCCACATAAAATTTGACATTGTTAATATAATGTTTGGTTTCACTTTGCGTTTTCAAATGAAACTCAGCAGTATTTAATTAATACAATATGTTGTTCTACTTTTCTTTTCCGCATAACTAATAAAAAGAATCGAAAATGAACAAGAACTTTGAGATTTAAGCAATAAATTTCTTTCTTCTGTCTTTAAAGTAGAATCTAGCATGCACAACCTCCCCCTTGCTGCTCATTTAGGGATGTATTAGTGGTAGGCTTCAAATTAACGTCCACCATATCTTCCCCTTTTGTGGATGATAGTGTCTCCATCCCAGGTAACGCAGCAGCAATCTTTCGGAATAGAGGCTGCGATTTTGAGTTTCATTCTTAGGATCATGCAACTTGAGTATGAAAAGAAATAGTAATTAAGAGTGTGTGTACCTTGATATTGAATCCAGCTTTAGCACTGGTTTCTATATACATTACTCCAAATTCACGAGCCTTAGCATCTCCTTCTTCTGTGGAGACTTGCCTGTTTAACATCAGCAGAAACATTTGTGTCATACAGAGGAAAATAATGTAACAAGTAGACGGACGGCCCTACCTTTTATCAACAACATCAGTTTTGTTCCCAACAAGAACAATAATGACATCACTGCCACGTTCAGTACGTACTTCCTCAATCCACTTTGAAGTGTTAAGAAATGATTGGCGGTCTGCAGATATATATATATATATATATATATATATATATATATATATATATATATATATATATATATATATATATATATATATCAATATGAATATCATATAATATAGAAATATTGTAACATCAATCACTTACTGGCAACATCATATACAATGACAGCAACAGAAGAATCTCTAATGTAGCTCGGAATAAGACTCCTAAATCTCTCTTGACCAGCAGTATCCCTGCGTCACGACAATGCTAAATTTAATTAGAACAAATAAAATAGCATGATTAATTGTTCATGCTAATAAATTTAGACTCTCTTGCCCAATATATAACAAGAGAGAGAGAGCCTACCAGAGCTGCAAGCGAACTGTTCGATCTTCAAGGTACATTGTCTTTGATAAAAAATCAATACCAATGGTAGCCTGCATATAGACTCATTTAATTGATAATAAAGGATGCATGGCTTATCAAGAGTAACAAACAAAAACTGAACATTAAATAAAAATAATATATATATGCTGACGAAAAACCAAAAAAAATAGAAAGAGGAGACCTGATAAGTGGTGTCGAATTTATCGTACATGAAGCGAGTAATGATGCTGGTTTTGCCCACAGATTGATCTCCCAAAAACACCAGCTTGTACTTTGCTAATGGCGACACCACCGCCATTTTTGGGTTTTCCTTACACACAAACTGAACTTGCTGAGATCTGAAAAGAGAGAAAATTAAGGAAAAGAGACGCACCAACACCAAGGGCATGCATTATATTATATTGCCTTTGAATTGTCAATTTATATACTAATTGAACGACCAAATGTCCGCCTCCTCAATTTTCCTAATACAACACTTTTATTCCCTTTACAAATACTTAATTAATTAATGAAGTAGTAGAGTTTAACTCGTGTATTTCAACAATATAATAATTACTATAAATAACAATCCATGTGCATTTTCTGGTACACGAGCAACTATGTATATACATGGCGTAACTTAATAGCTTACTGCATTGAGTATACGTATTTCTTTAATTAACTTTAGCTTGTCTGAAATTATCAAAAGTTCAATTGTTAAGTAACAACAAATGATCATATCTCGTATTTAAAGGATTACTTATTATTACTGCATCTTACCATTTATTTGTTTGATGATGAATTAGATGAATGGAGTAAACATCATTTCAAGTTCCAAATGGACCATTGGAGTTTTTCCCTCCTCATATTCATTCCTTTTTCAAAAATCAGTTACTTTACAATTAAAATCGTCAACACATCCAAGTAACATTGACTTTAAATGCTGATCACGAGCTATTTCGTGAAATTTAATATGGAAGAAAACCATATTTTTATTTACTCCCTCCATCTCAAATGGTTACCAAAAAATAATTGTCTCAAATTATTTGTCATTTTATAAGTTTATGACAAAATTGATCGTTTCTTTTTCTTTTTTACCCTTAGTTATAATTCTTCTTTAAAATAGAAATAACACATAAATAGAATAAATATTCAATTAAGAGAAATTATATCAATAAGGATAGAATTGTCACTCCTAATTAATATTTCTTACAAAGAACACGACACAAGACGGGGAGAGCGGTGGATATCCTTTATTCTTTCAACTAAAGATAATCCCATACCATAAAGGATTGTCGATTCAACTATATGAAGATGCACTGGACGATTTTCCTAATATTACCGACAGCTAAAAAGTAACACCAAAGCGTTTTTATTAGCTAACTCGTTTGCCTTGAAAATGGTGTTAATAATTATATTTGATTTGTGTTTCTAAAAATATGTGATTTATTCTAATACTAGTTAATAATCAAGAAATAATAAGTGTAAGTAAGAAAAATGAGATAAGAAAACCAAAGTTGTCACAAGACTAGGGCCTCGAGCTCACTGGAACTGGGGACCTCGAGGTCAGATTATAGCAATAAATAAAGAACAATAATAAATAAAGCTGAGAGACAGTGTTGAGCACGAGAAAAGCAGAGAATGTTCTATTGCAGTAAATGTTGTATGTTATAAGAATGTTTGGGGTCCCCTTTATATAGGAGGGGTGAATCCCAACATAGTACATGTCTAATTATGACAGAGAAATGATACTGATACACCTGTATAACGGCCTTGTACGGACTTGTACTATCTTTGCAGACCTTATCAACTCTAACCACGTGTCCATGGGAAATTCCCGCCTTTCCATGACGGTCATCGATTTTGCTCAGCTTCGAGACAGGCAGCATTGAGCCTTCGATATGCTTTCTCGAGGTATGCACTTCGGCCTCGAACTTCAGAATCTACTTCGAGTCCCTCGAGGTCAGGCTTGACTATTGCTATAGAGACCTCGATATCGGGGTCCCCGGTATCCACCGTATACAGATAGTCCCCGCATTTCTTAGAATGAAATGATAAGAAACGATTTGAATTCTCGACCCTTCGAAACCTTGTGCGATGACGTCATTCCTATGACGCAGGTGTTGAAACGACCGAAGTGACTCGTCGATTCTCTTCCCCAAAAAGTCATAATTGCTTGTCAGAGCCGGTTGGCCATTAACGTTTACGAACAATCGCCATTTTCTCTTATATATACTTGTTTTCTTCCCTTCATTAAGAACTTTTATCGTTCAGCAACTATCTTCATCTATAAACTCTCCTTTCTTCACCATTTCTTTCGTCGTGTCAGCTTAAAATTGTGTCAGTGTTTTCATCTCATCCTTCTTACTTTAAAGAAACTATGGCTAAAACATCCAAATCAGTTCCCCAGAAAGAAGAAATCTCTAAATCTGTTCCTCAGAAAGAGGGAACCTCTACTTCTTCTTCCCGTCCGGCCGGTGGCAAGCCGCCGTCGCTCAATGAGATTATTCTGAGCAAATTTACCTTGCAGAAAGACTTTACAGTAGAGAAACCTCCCGATGTCCCTGGTCGCTGAGAAAACGCCACGAGGTACATAAGATCAATCGAGGAAGGACACCTCGATGCAGTAAAGAGAGAGTGTGGATGGGGGGCGGAGGTCATTTTGCAAATAGCCTCTCGTGAAGAGGATATTACGACCTACGTCGAGGGGTTTCTGACAGTGTATACATACCCTTTTACATTAGGTCCCCTCGACCCACTGGTGCTCGAGTCCCAGATCCATCCGTCCTTCTGGCGGATCGT
Source organism: Nicotiana undulata (assembly GCA_005239495.1). Lineage (NCBI taxonomy): Eukaryota > Viridiplantae > Streptophyta > Magnoliopsida > Solanales > Solanaceae > Nicotiana > Nicotiana undulata. Next base: position 85,251 of record ML255318.1, read on the forward strand.
GTTGATGATGAGGATTTTTTGTATTGGCATAAACAATGTATTGTTTGTATTGGTAAAAAAGAGTTTCACACGTATAAAAAAGAGTTTCACACGTATGATGACTCGAGGGGTTTCTGACAGTGTATACATACCCTTTTACATTAGGTCCCCTCGACCCACTGGTGCTCGAGTCCCAGATCCATCCGTCCTTCTGGCGGATCGTGTTGATGATGAGGATTTTTTGTATTGGCATAAACAATGTATTGTTTGTATTGGTAAAAAAGAGTTTCACACGTATGATGATCCTTGATGACTCAGCCGGCTACGTGGGCCAAGGAAAATATGACAGCTGGATATGATTCTATAAAGAGGTACGAAACAAAGAGGCACGGATCAATAAACCTATAGGGTAATCAGCTACGGGAACTCAAAATGATTGAGACAAGGAAGAGACACGGTCAGAATGAACCCGGACAGAGCTACGGGTAGATTCGGAGATTCTCAATTAATGATTCACACGTTACACAACCTTCACGCAACAGTTACGCTTACTCTCTGTAACGTCCCATTAATGTAATAATTAGTCATTAATGAGCGATCATTGTAAGAGGTAGACGTTATATTAAGAAATTTCCTATATAAGGAAAGAGAATATAACTTGTAAAGATCATCTGAACCACGAATACAATACATTTTACTTTTCTGTGCATCATATCATTGTCCATTTACTTATTCCTTTTTTACTTATCATCATTTCCTTGATTATCAGAAACCCGAGTTTATCCTAAAAATAGCTTTAGCCAAATGATCTAATTCTTTGGTTAAACAAATTGGTTCCGTTACCAAAAACCTGATAATCTTTGTTTGCTTTTCAAGCGATATCCTCTGAACTATGTCGAACTCCAACGACAACAACCAGCAAAGGAATGGAATCACCTGCAGGAACCCCACGTGGTTCAAGGTAGCAATCCTCAGATAGATCCAATAACATAGATAATAATAATGATCAGACGGTAGAACAAGATGAGGTTAGGCAAATGATTGCAGAGTATGTGAGCCAAGCTTTGCAAGAATTTGCAAGGGGATTACCAGCGGCATCACCTGCATCACTGACACCACCTCCTAATAACACTATCACCGTGGAAAACCCTCAGTCTGGGTTGGCAAACTTAGCAAGGGATGACACTCCTAATGAATCTCTCGAAACGAGACCAGGTATGACTAATAGCTCTGAATTACAAAATTACTACTAACCTTGCAGAAATAGGTGAAAGAACAAAACGATCGAATCGAGCAAATTCCTGGAGTACCACCTGTTATCAAAGGCATGATAGATATTCTCAACAACCTTGGAAACTAAGTGCAGCACCCTTGCATATACCCAAGAAGTTCAAAATGCCTAATGTTCCTAAATATGACGGAACAACTGACCCACGCGACCACGTGACTGCTTTTACCACCGGAGTAAAAGGCAACGACTTAACAAAATAAGAAATTGAATCAGTCCTTGTCAAAAAGTTCAGAGAAACACTTACCAAGGGAGCCCTAACCTGGTATTCTCTTATCCCTAAAAATTCTATTGATTCTTTTGCTGAGCTTGCAGATTCTTTCATAAAAGCACACTCCGGTGCGCAAAAAGTCGAGAAAAGAATGGAGGACATATTTAAGATAAAGCAAGGAGACACGGAACTACTCCGTGAATTTTTAGACATGTTCTAGCGCGAAAGAATGCAACTACCAAGGGTGCCTGATAATTGGGCAGCCATGGCATTTGCGAGCAATCTAAACGACAAAAGTTCAGAAGCCACGAGAAGACTCAAGGAAAGCTTGAGATAATTCCCAGCTACAACGTGGAATGATGTTTATAACAGGTACAGTACCAAACTCTGAATAGAAGAAGATACTATTGCTCGTTCGAGAGATGAAGATTATACCAGATCCAGACGTTCTAAAACAGATAGGAGATCAGGTAAAAACATGTATGATCCTTACATGGGACCCTCGGGACGTTAAAATCATCCCAGGTTCGAAAACCCTAGGTCAGAATATAAACCATCGAACATGGATGCAAGCTCATCCTCATCTAGATCCATAAAGGATCGAGATGAACGACACAGAGGTAATGCCCGAATTGGGGATCACACCTTCAATATAAGTACCCCTGAACTAGTTTCAATATTAAGAAATATGGGTGATAAGGTTTGTTGTCCCAAAGAAATGCGGTCAAACCCAAATAAAAGGAATCCAGCTTTCTGGTGTGAATTCCATAATGATCATGGACATAGGACTGCAGATTGCAGATTTTTACAAGGTGAAATAGAGCAATTATTGAAACAGGGCTGCTTAACAGAATTATTTAGTGATAAAGGTAAGCAGGCATATATGAAGAATAGGAAGGAGCCCCCAAAGCCCCCATCTCCAAAAAGAACAGTCAACATGATACACGGAGGTGAAGAAGTAAACAGAGTGGTTTGCAAAACAGCCACGAAATTCACAATTACGCACAGGAAGCGGGTTCGAGAAAATCCAGACGCAGATAATATAACCTTTGATGATGCAGATTTTTGGCGGACTAATGCTCCCTCACAACGATGCTCTGGTAATATCCTTACTCACTCATGACACTAATGTTAAAAGGGTGTTGATTGATCCAGGTAGTTCAGTCAATATCATTTTGCTAAGAGCCGTGGAAGAAATGCTCTTGGGAAGCCAGGTGATCCGAAAGACACGAGCCATATCAGGGTTTGATAACTCCACAGTGATAACCAAAGGAGAAATCGAACTTAGCACTTATGCCGAGGGAGTAATTAAAAACACTAAATTCCAAGTCACTCATACTGACATGGCTTATAACGTGATTATGGGAAGACCATGGATCTACGACATGAAAGTAGTGCCATCTACCTTACATCAGGTAATAAAATTCCCTTCCGAGTGGGGGATTCAATAGATTAGAGGTGATCAACAAACCTCAAGAAATATAAATTATGTGGTAACTACAACAAAAAAGTGGAAACAGATGAATCAAAGGGTAAAGAAATCTCCCACACAGAAGTTGGGCAAATTCTCCTCACGTGGCCCATGTCTCCACACCCATAACACTTCATCTGGGACATATCCTGCTGACCCGAGGACTGAGAACCCTGAATGGCTGGAGTGACATCCAGCATGGCACTGAACTGTGGCCTGACTGGAGCCACCCTGGCAGGTACTGAAGGTGCCGTATAGGAAGACCGACTGGACTGACCGCTAGCAAACTGACCCCTGACCCTGCCTGATGCACCTCTGAAGTCCCCGGTGAATCTAGCTCTCTTGTCATGCTGTCCCTGCTGCCTGACTGGCCCTGACTCCTATCCCTGACACGATAGCCCTCTATACGATGAGCTATTTCAACCACTGTCTGAAATGCAGTGCCCATCTCCACCTCTCTGGCTAATGAAGTCCTGATGCCAGGATGCAAACCTGCTACAAACCGACGAACTCTCTCTCCATCTGTAGGTAGTATCATGATGGCATGACGAGACAACTCCAAAAATCTGGCCTCATAATCTGTCACTGACAAGTGCCCCTGCTCTAGTCTCTCGAACCGAGCCCGTAAGTCTTCCCTCTCAGATGGAGGAATGTATCTATCCAGGAATAGCTGAGAGAGCTGATCCCAAGTGACTGGCGGAGAACCGGCTGGCCTGCCCAGCAAATACGACTGCCACCACCGACGAGCTCTGCCCTGAAACTAGAAGGAAGTGAAATCAACTCCGTGAGACTCCAATATACCCATGTTGTGCAGTCTGTCCCTGCACCTCTATAGAAAGTCCTGGGCATCCTCTCCCTGCTCACCCCCAAAGACCGGAGGGTGTAGC
>ML255319.1:0-10670 GCA_005239495.1 Nicotiana undulata
TAAACCTAAGGGTTCAGCCTAGTCCCTGCCTTGTAGGAATAGTAGTCCTAAATACCCTCCAGGGCTTATAGAATGGGACGGGTAATAGCACACAATAAGCACTCGGGACCAGCACACACGCATTTTAAAATAACCTTTACGGGGTGGGAAGGGTAGAATACGGATATGATGATCGGTGCGCTAATACCACGTGTAGCCGTCTCTTTGAGGAAGTGACATATCGGGTATTGCATTGAGGTGATCTGTATTACTTTAAACCTAGGATAATTTCTTTAAATATTTGCAATGTTTCTAAAAGCTTTCTTTAATAAAACTTGTGCTTTGTATGAAATCCCCTCTTATCTGAGCCTTACTTGTTTGTCTGTCCAAATTCACAAAACTTCTTGGCTGGGACCCACAGTTGTGGATCCTGAGGGGTGCCTAACACCTTCCCCTTGGGATAATTTCAAGCCCTTACCCAATCTCTGGTAATGCAAACTAGTTCATGAGTTATTTACTCTAGGTGCCCTAACGCACCATAAAAATCGTTAGGTGGCGACTCTTCCTTAAACCCTTCCTTTAAGGAGTTGTCCAAAATGTCATAAACCCGATCTCTTCGCACCTGACCCGTGCGATAGAAAAAAAGGGGGCGCGACACCCGCTCGGTCTCGATCTTGGCTGATCTCGATCTCGATTAGTCCCTGAGTCTCGAGCTTGGAAACTAACTTCGTGTCATGGTTCGATACGACATGGGGTCGAACCTTGGTCTGCCGCCCCGATCTCGATTAATCAACAAAAGGGAGAGCCCGATTTTGACTGTATACAGATAGTTCCCTTGTTTTTTGGAGAGTAATGACAAGAAACGATTTGAGCCCTTGATCTTCACCTCGGTACATCATGACGTGAGCATCATGACGTAGGCAGCAAAAGTGACCAAAACATCTCGTTGGTATAGTTTCCCAGGCATTTAATGCGTGTCAGTCGATGGTCGGCCACTATCGTCTTTGAACCGTCACCGTGAAATCATAAATACCCTTCTTCTTCACTCTTCCAAACTTTACTTTCAAATCTTCTTCACTTCAACCTCAAAAATTCTTTGCCTTCTTCAAAGCTTTGTATTTTATGGTCTTTGAGTTTCCTTGTTTTCTTCCCAAAACACCAAGTGTTTCTTTTCAAATTCTATTCTTTTTTGTCCGGCAGTCGGTGAGGAACCAGCGGCATGCCCCGAAGAGTTCTTCCCTGGGGTGTGTGTCACTGATTCCGACTTCAAAGTTGAGAAAACCTCCTCGGTTCCGGGTCGATGCGAGCCGGTATCGAGATATATATGCTCGATACCTAAAAACCTCCTTGACTAGGTTAAAAAGGATTGCAACTGGCTAACAAACATGTGGTGGTGCTCCAGAATAAGCAATCACCACCCACGTGGAAGGGTTCCTAATTGTTTACCCTTACCCCTTCACGTTGGGTCCCCTAGGTCCAATCATCATAGATTTATGCAAATAATACGAGATGACCCTAGGTCAAATTCACCCCTCTTTCTGGAGGATCGTGATACTACATTCACCCCTTCACTCTCGACCGCCTCATACGCTTGTATATCCCTCGACTCAAGCACAGATGAAAACAAAGACCGGGTTGAAGGTGATGGTTCGTTCAAGTGAAGACCAGAGATTTAATCCTAGCTGAGAGCATGCCATTTCCTGAGAAATGGAATATGAAACGTAAGTATAGTTCCGTCCTTAATTTCTGTTCATTGTCTTCATTTTTTCATCCTTTCTTATCGATGTCCTACTTGATGCAGTTGTTTCCTGGATGCCGGGTGCAGTTCCCTAGATTGAGAACTGGGTTAGGAGCCTAGTATGGCAGTCAACGCATGCCAAGCGTACATGGCACGATTTGTCAAAATGGTCGGTATGAGGCTAGTAGTCATGGTAAATCTTTTTCCTGACTTAATAATTTGACCATTGTTCAAACATTTTCCTGAGCTTACTTAATTTCTCCTTTTGTAGGTCTTGGGAAGGACGTGACGATGAGACCCTCATTTGGTGATGAAGAGATCCTTCCCTCACCATCTATCGTGAAGTCGGTGAAGGAGAAGAAGAGGAAAAGGGCTTCGTATTCTGAGGGGGAGAAGACAAAAAAGAAAACAAGCTACAAACCTAAGGGGATAATCATCCCTTTAACTTTGGAGTCGGTCCAATGGCTAAGGGATAAATAAGAAGAAGAAGAAGATGATGATGATGATGATGATGACTCCAGGCTGGTGGCCCGTGTACGAGCTGATGTCGAGACTCGAGGAGCTACTGAGAATGTGGGAGTTGAAACTACTTTACCTCGATCCGATAAGATTGAGGGGGAAGCTTCGGCCGAAGTCCCCAAGCTAGAAAGAGCCAAAGATGCTTCATCTCGGGGTGAGAAAAATGTTGAGGAGGCGGTGGATGCCAGCGTAGAAATCGGGCTTGAGGATCCGCAAAATGAAGGCGGTGCCCTCAAATATTTACTCAGGGTGATGGATATCGGAGACTCCCCCTCGTTTCCTTCATTCACTGAGGCGATTATACAGGAAGCTCAGGCGCTGGAGACTTGCCATGGGGAAGGGGTCCATGGAGGAGAAGACCATTTCCGTGGTTACTTTGTTGGAGTCGAAGATGTCACCGACTTGAGTGACTTGGAGATACCGAGGAAGAGCTCGAGTGAGGCTTCCTTGAGCTTTAAACTGCCCAATAAGTTTCTGATCCCTAGTGTTGATCCCGAGCGTAAGCGATCGATTATTATATTGGTCATGGAGGATGCTCGGGTTCTTGCTGCCCCCGTAGGGGTGGCTATCTATCTCCGATTCTTGGTCACAGAAGAAGACCAAGCCAAGATGGATGAGGTAGAAACACCTTGGCTTTTCAACGAAGCCCAACATGCTCTTAACCAGGTAATCCCAAATTTCTTTGTCGATGTTCATTTTCATACTTATACTTTTCTCCCTTTGTATAATTCCTTTTCTATATTTGTAGGCTTTTGTGCTTCCTCATGAGGCTTTCTTCCGATCCCGAGGGAAGCTGAGCCGGTGCAAGGCTGAGATCCGACGGCTCACTGAGGAAAAAAATGCTTTCAAGCTTCTCAGTAAGCAAAGAGAAGGGGAAGCTAAAGGCCTCTGTGCTGAGCTAGAAGTGGCTCAGAAAGACAATATTGAATTGGCCGAGTAGGTAAGAAGAATCTTTGAAGTTAGTGACGTTGACTCGGGTGTGGTGGCTAATGGTTCGAACCCTCAGGTCTAACAAAAGCTCGATGTGATCGGGAAACTTTGTGAGGAAGTAGACGCAGTGAAGGCTGAGGCCGAGGCATGGAAGAAGAACATGGATCGCCTTGCATCATAAAAGGATACCGGACAAGCCCATATGTCCTCTACTGAAATCCAACTCAGAAGCATGAAATAGAAAGCCTTGGTGCAAACCAAGAAAATTGAGGAGCTCCAGTCTCAGTTAGGTTCAGAAATATAATTTCCGATTGGGAGAAGCTGGTCACAGAGCTTGGAGCAGCAAAATCGGAGGTCGAAGCGACCAAGTCCAATGCTCATGCAATGGTGGCTATTTATCGAACCGATGCGAAGCTTCTCAAGTTCGAGTGGACGAAGTCACCGAGGATGCTCATGTTCGAGCAAATTTGGTTACTGAGCACGCCATATGCCAGTCTCATAGGGAGACTTTTGAGGAGATCCATGCTCGTGGCTTCGTTCTTTCAGAGATCGAGAGCCCTATGGAGCTTGAAGCTGAAGCCAGGGCGTTAGCTTATCCCGGTGACGACGATTCCAAGATCCTGAGCGGATCTTAAAGTGGAGAAGGCCCCGAGGGTGAGGATGCTGCTCCGGGAGATGACTAGGCCCTTTAGGATTTTATATTTTGTATTTCTATCGAGACCATTTTGGCTTTTCGTAGAGAATTTCCCTCGGGCCATGTTGCCCTTGTAAATGACTTTTAATTTGTATATATATAAAAACATTTCTTCCCTTCCATGGCTTCTAAGTCTATTTTTTTTTCATTGATTTATACAAAGGCCAGAGCGCCTTACCATAAAGTTATGAAGTTGTATTCAAAGTTCTGAGGTTGAGAAGGTTTGCTTGAAACCGAATCAATGTAGCCTTTAGTCTTTATGGTCGAGTGAGGGCCTACTCGAACTCGAAATAAGGTGACCCTTAGGTTTTCTAGTTGAGCGAGAATGATCTCTCGAAATCGAAGTAAAAGCATCCCTTAGGCCTTTTTGTTTTTGTATTTGGACGATCCGACCTTTGTAAAAGGATCGTTTATATATGTAAGGCTTTCTACCATTTTCGGCTAGAAAAAGCTTTTATCATTCGTATTTACAAAACTTGGAATGCCTTAGCATGAAATAATAAGAAATCGTTTGAGAGTTCAAGAAACTTTTTGCATTCATTAGAGGTTTTGAGGCTCGATATTATCAAAGCCTTTTATGACTTTGTCGCGGGTAGCCCGTAAAACCAGTTATGAAGGAATTTGAAGGCCTATTTTGTTATAGAATTTGAATGTCTCCAAACCATGTTAATTTGTTCATAGCCTCTTAATATGGGATTTGTCCGTTGGGCTTATTTTCCTGTTTACTTCGGGCTTGCCCGAAGTAACAGTCCCCGAGTGGGGTGGCTATAGCCTTTAAAATCCGAGGTTGCTTAAAAGGTCTTATGCCCTCGATGCTCAATAATTCGATCTTGTTCGAATTTACTTTTCAGATGGTAGTCCTCAAGTGCGAGGGTGATTGTCCGAACTTTGGTTATGATTGGCCCTTAAGCTCGTTTCCATAATAGATTGAAGGAACGAAATTGTAAAGAAAACTTTTTCTAAAACATGAGATATTGGCAAGGAAAATACTTCTCTTTGTTCTTGCGAAGAATTATTACACATGCGTATATGCTCTGTGTCAGGGCTCGAGCAATCTATGCAGGCACAGTTCGTTTGACCGTTTGGCCTTTACAAATTTCACCTATCGAGACCCTGTTATTGTGAAGTAATTTCCCCGCAACAAAGTTGACATTCAAGGGCAATCTCCCCCCCCCCCCCCCCCCCCCCCCCCCAATATTTGAGGTTGTTTGCAAATGAGCCTCAGATACTGTTGAACTGTTCTTCGATGCCGATTCATAATCGGGCTTGATTCTAAGTTAGCACGGTTCACTATTGCCTCGTTAAAAACCTTGTTGAAAAACCCATTCGAGACAAAAACAGTGGAAGGGAAAAAGAGTGCAACACGTGCTTTCAGACCTAAAGACTTTGCCGAAAAATCCACCGTCGATTCTTGATGATCACCTGCAAGAGTTAGTCTAAAATAAAAATGAAAATGGAAGGGGGGTCATACCTTAGTAGTAGTATCATTTTAGGTGTGATATGTTCCAATTGCTTGGTAGTTGTTCCTCATTCATCGTTCCGAGCTTGTTGGATCCTTTTCCGGTGACTTCGAGAATCTGGTATGGTCTTTCCACGTTCAGACCCAATTTTCCTTCATTCGGATTTCAGGTGTTGAGGGTGACTTTCCTCAGCACCAAGTCCCCGACGTTAAAATGTCGGAGATTGGCTCTTCGATTGTAGTACCTTTAGATCCGCTATTTTTGGGTGACCAATTTGACGAGGGTGGCTTCGCATCTTTCATCCAGCAATTCTAGGCCCGTATTCAGGGCCTCGTTATTTGATTCTTCTGTAGCATATCGGAACCTGACTCTAGGTTCTCCAACCTCGACCGGAATTAGAGCTTCGACTCCATAAACTAATGAGAATTGTGTTGCTCCGGTACTGGATTTTGATGTTGTGCGGTATGCCCATAGAACCTCGGGTAGTATTTCCCTCCATTTCCCTTTGGCGTCATTCGGTCTCTTCTTAAGATTTTGGATGATGGTTTTGTTGGTTGATTCGGCTTGACCGTTCCCGCTGAGATGATAAGGAGTTGATAGGATCCTTTTGATTTTGTGATCCTCGAGAAATTTAGTCATCTTGCTGCCGATGAACTGCTTTCCATTATCACACACAATCTCGGCGGGCATCCAGATTCGACATATGATTTGTCCCAAATAAAGTCTATGACCTCATTTTCTCTGACTTTCTCAAAAGCCTGTGCTTTAACCCACTTAGAGAAATAATCAGTCATAAATAAAATAAATTGAGCTTTACCCGGGGACGATGGAAGAGGGTCGGCGATGTCCATTCCCCATTTCATGAACGGCCATAAAGATAAGACCGAGTGGAGCTGCTCCCCAGTTTGATGAATCATTGGCGCATGCCTTTGGCATTTGTCGCATTTTCGAACGAACTCCTTTGCATCTTTCTCCATGTCGATCCAATAGTACCCCGGCTCTGATCACTTTGTGGACCAATGATTCGGCACCGGAATGATTTTTGCAAGTTCCCTCGTGGACCTCCCTTAGGACGTATTCGGTATCTCCCGGTCCCAGACATATTGCTAATGGACCATCGAACATCCTTCTAAACAACAATCCGTCTTCGGACAAGGTGAATTGTGCTACCTTTGTGCGCAAATCTCTCGACTCATTTGGATCTGATGGGAGCTTTCTGTTCTTCAAATAATATACGTATTTGTTTCTCCAATACCAAGTCAAACTCATGGAGTTTATCTCACCAAGACCTTCTTCGATCATCGATCTCATAAGTTGTACGACAACCCCTAAACTGAGTTCATCGTCTTCGACCGACGACCCTAAGTTTGCGAGAGCATCGGCCTCATTGTTCTGATCTCGAGGTACATGTTGCAAGGTCTATTCCTTGAATCGATGTATAGTTGTTTGTATCTTATCCAAGTACCTCTGCATTCGGTCTTCTATGACTTCAAAGGTCTTGTTAACTTGGTTTACCACGAGGAGGGAATCACACTTGGCATCGATGACCTCTGCTCCCAAGCCTTTAGCTAATTCGAGACCTCCAATCATGGCCTCATATTCAGCCTCATTATTATTCAATTTTGTGGTTTTGATAGATTTTCTAACTACGCTACTTGTGGGTGGTTTTAGTACGATGCCTAATCCGGACCCTTTTGCATTCGAAGCACCGTCCGTAAAGAGGGTCCAGACTCCTGAGGATGTACCTCATTTTACTAGTAGTTCTCTTTCAAACTCGGGTATGAGGGCCGGCGTGAAGTCATCCACGAAGTCTGCCAAGATTTGAGACTTGATGGCTGTTCGGGATCAATATTCGATATCGTACCCGCTGATTTCTATGGCCCATTTGGCCAACCGACCTGAAAGCTCAGGCTTGTGTAAAATATTTCGAAGTGGATAAGTCGTTACAACACATATTGGATGGCATTGAAAGTATGGTTTTAGTTTCCTAAAGTCGCTAATTAAAGCGAGCACCAATTTTTCTAGTTGTGGATATCTAGTTTCGGCCTCGCCTAAGGTCCGAATAACATAATAGATAGGGGATTGCATACCTTGTTCTTCCGGACTAAGACTCCACTTACCTTTATCTCCGAGACTGCTAAATACAAGTAGAACTGCTCGTCCGTTTTTGGAGTGTGAAGTAGCGGCGAGATCGATAAGTACTACTTTAGTTCCTCCAAGGCATGTTGGCATTCCGGAGTCCACGTAAAATTTATTCTTCTTTTTCAGTAACGAGAAGAATCAGTGATTCTTATATGAGGATCTCAAAATAAATCGCCCTAGGGCAGCTATGCGCCCCGTTAGCCTCTGCATAGCCTATACATTATCTACTACCATGATGTCCCCGATAGCTTTGATTTTATCGAGTTTAACCTCGATCCCTCGATTGGATACCATGAAGCCAATAAACATGTTTGAACCGACCCCGAACACACATTTTTCTTGGTTGAGCTTCATGTTGTACCTCTTCAGTATATCGAAAGTTTCCTTCAAATGCTTCAAATGGTCCTCTGCACGCAGGGAATTAACTAGCATGTCATCAATATAAACTTCCATTGATTTTCCTATTTGCTCTTCGAACATTCGGTTTCTAGGTGTTGATAAGTTGCACCAGCATTTTTTAGTCTGAATGGCATTATATTATAACAGTAGGTGTCATACTTAGTGAAAAATGAGGTATTTTCCTGATTGTCTAGGTTCATATGTATTTGGTTGTACCCGGAGTAGGCATCAAGAAAACTGAGAAATCTCGTGCACGGTCGTGGCATCGATCATACGATCGATATTAGGCAAAGAAAAAGAATCTGTAGGGCATGCTTTATTCAGGTCTTTATAATTTACACATATTCTAATATTATTTCCCTTCTTAGGGACTGCCACTACGTTTGCTAACCATTCAGGATACTTTACTTCCCGAATGGATCCTATTTTGAGAAGTTTGATTACCTCGTCCTTGATGAAGGCATGCTTGACATCGGACTGGGGCCTTCTTTTTTACTTCACTGGATGGAATTTCGGATCCAGGCTTAGTTTATGGGTGGTGATTTCCGGTGGGATCCCTGTCATATCGAGGTGGGACAAAGAAAATCAATTCATGTTAGCTTTAAGAAACTGAATAAGTTTTCCCCTGAGCTCGGGGTTAACCCTGTGCCCAGGTATACCTTTCATTCGGGCTGATGCTTGATCAGTGTGATCTGTTCTAGCTCTTCTACCATCTACTTAGTGGCCTCAGAATCATCGGGTACTATGAAAGATCGACGTACCCTATAGTAATAGTCCTTGTTATTTTCCTGCTTCACCGATTAGGTCGAAGCCGGTGTATATGGTTGCTATTTGACCTCCTGTTTTCCCTTTGAATCCTATCCTTTTGAAGAGAGTGTCGATATTGGTATCACTTCGTCGACTACAAACATCTCTTTGGCAGCGGGTTGCTCCTCGTAGACCGTTTTGACTTCCTCTGGTGTTGGGAACTTCAGAATCTGGTGAAGAGTCGAGGGTACTGCCCTCATGTTATGGATCCACAGCCTCCCAAACATGTCGTTATACCCCATGTCACCGAATAGGGTCTCTCCAAATTTCTTCAACAGCACGAACTCGATCTCATCGTCCTCCAGATCGTTCCCCTTAATAGCGCATGTGTAAGAAGTGACATGCCCGTTGGAGTCTGTTGTCCCATTGTATTTGGGAATTTTCGGCATGTGGAACTTCTTCGCAATTGGTTTTAGAGACGCGCTCGGAGGAAAGATTTTTTGTACAAACTTCTTTGAATCCAAGCCGTTCAAAATCGGTGGTGCCCCCGGAATTTGATCAACTCTGGAGTTATATATTTCTACCATCTTGTCATTGGCTTCGATCTTTTTCTCTCCTGATTCAACCCGCTTTGTTAGCTCCTCAAGAATCTTCATGATAGCGGGATCGGTCCCTGATTCATTTTCGTTTTATCTTCTTGGATCTAATTCAGCCCTATGAACAACTTCCTGTGATGGTTCGGGCTCAATCCTGCTCGGTGTATGGTTCTGGTTTTGGGTTGTGCTATTGCAGCTTGTTGATCCTGCAAAGTCAAGAATATCAATCGAAGACTGATCCCGCCTTCTTCGCCGCCCTGTGCATTCTAATTGGCTGATCGAACGTCTCTGCGGACGCTATTCTCTGGGTCGATGGCCAAATTTGCATTAATGGCAATATGGTAACTAAGTTGCGACCGGAACTCCCTCGAGGTCAACTGGAGGCACTTCATTCCCTGGGGCGCCTATGTTGTCATTCGCCGTGAAAACCAAGGCCATTTTTCGATGTGTGTGGGTTCTGCTTGAGAGTTTGACATGTTGATCCTTGAATAAAAAAATACTCACAAGAATAAATATAAAATAGTAAGGGTTACGAAAATTAGCACCAGGCAATCACTATTATCCTTAGTCCCACGGTGGGTGCCAAGTTGTTTACCCATAAAAACGGATAACAATTAAATTTGTATGTGGTTTTAAGGATACATGATTTCGCTTGGCACAAATTGGGAAAATATGCAAATTTATATTTAGAAATTGACAGTAAATAAAACAAACCAAATTAGATGTGCAACTTTGGACCTCGAGCTAGGTCTCCCTCGAACCAAACGAGTATGTTATTGAAATATTTGAACTAAGCAACAGAGTATTGAAAGGTTAAGAGAAAATTGCAGTATATTGCTTTGAATAGTGATAATCTGATGTCTCTACAAATGATTAGACCCTCCCACCCCTTTATATAGTAGAGGAGTTCTACTTATGGTACAATTCTAAATACAGTAAGAAATCCATTAACCGGTCTCGTCTTGATTCGTGCCGAGATCTTTGCCGTGATCTTCGCCCAATCGCGGATATCTTGGTTTTCCGCTATTTGACTCGACGGGCTTCCCTCGATCTTGCTCAATCTCTATCCCGCTCGGGCTCGATCTCGATCGGTCCCTGAGTCTCGACCTTGGCAACCTAACTTCGTGTCATGGTCCGATACGACATGGGGTCGAACCTTGGCCTGCCGCCCCGATCTCGATTAAAAAAGAGCGAACCCGATTTCGACCGTACACAACTATACACATAATTAATAAGAAATTAGATGTATTATTAGCATAGTATTTTACCAGATGATACTAAAGATACAAGCTCATCATGCAAAACAGGTAAAAATAGAGAAGAATTTGTTGAAAATAGAAATACTATCGAATCAATCTAACAGTATTCACACCAAACACAAATTTTAATTCCCGGTAAAAGGTATTCATTAAAGTCTACAATTCATATGACCCTAAACCGAAGCAATCCTTTGTTTTAAGGGGGGG